>JAQQSY010004593.1:0-12217 GCA_028646535.1 Procyon lotor
AAAAAAAAAAAAAGCAAGAATGAACTTTTGGGGGCTTCATCAAGATAAAAAGCTTCTACACAACAAAGGAAACAATCCACATAACAAAGAGGTGACTCAAGGAATAAGAGAAGATATTTGCAAATGACATTACAGATAAAGGGCTGGTATCCAAGATCTCTAAAGAACTTCTCAAACTCAACAGCCAAAAAACAAATAATCTAGTCAAAAAATGGACAGAAGACATGAACAGACATTTCTGCAAAGAAGACATACAAATGGCTAACAGACACATGAAAAAATGTTCATCATCAGTAGCCATCAGGGAAATTCAAATCAAAACCACATTGAGATACCACTTTACACAAGTGAGAATGGCAAAAACTGACAAGGCAAGAAACAACAAATGTTGGAGAGGATGTGGAGAAAGGGGAACCCTCTTACACTATTGGTGGGAATGCAAGTTGGTGCAGCCACCTTGGAAAACAGTATGGAGGTTCCTCAAAAAGTTAAAAATAGAGCTACCCTATGACCCGGCAATTGCACTACTGGGTATTTACCCCAAAGATATAGATGTAGTGAAAAGAAGGGGCATATGTACCCCAATGTTCGTAGCAGCAATGTTCACAATAGCCCAACTGTGGAAGGAGCCTAGATGCTTTGTCAATAGATGAATGATTAAAGAAGATGTGGTTCACATATACAATAGAATATCACTCAGCCATCAGAAGGGATGAACGCTCACCATTTCTATCAACATGGATGGACCTGGAGAGGATTATGCTAAGTAAAATTAGTCAAGCAGAGAAATAAAATTAGCATATGGTTTCACTTATATGTGGAACATAAGGAATAGCATGAAGGTATTAGGAGAAGGAAGAGAAAAATGAAGGGGGAGGAATCATGGGGGTTTGGGGGGTAGAGAGATGAACCATGAGAGACTTATGGACTCTGGGAAACAAACTGAGGGTTTCAGAGGGGTGGAGGGTAGGGGATGGGTTAGCCCAGTGATGGGTATTAAGGATGGCATGTATTGCAAGGAGCACTGGGTATTATACACAAACAATGAATCGTGAAACACTACATCAAAAACTAATGAAGTACTGTATGGTAACTAACATAATAAGAAAAAATAACTAAAAATAAAAGGCTAAATAAATAAATAAATAATAAATTTCAGTCTTCCTTAAAATTTTCATAGAATTCACCAGTGAAATCATCTAAGCCTGTACTTTATTTTTGAGAAGGTTATTTATTATTGACTTTATGTATTTAAATATTGGGTAGAATTAGTGTTCTTCTTTACTTATTTGGTAGAATTTACCAATAAAACTATTTGAGGTTGGAGATTTTCAAAAAGACTTTTAACTGAGAATTAATTATTTTAAATAATTATATATATTCATATATGTGCAGTTTTTATATATAGTATATATAATATAAATAAAAATCATATATAGATAACTTGAATATTGTGTGCATATATATATAGGTTATCTATTATATATATGTTATATATATATGCTATGTATATAATATATATAGGTTATCTGTTTCATCCTTAGTCAATTTAGGAAGTTTGTGTTTTTTGAGGAATTAAATGAGTCTATTTCACCTAAGCTATTGAATTTATGTAAGTAGAGTTACTATCCTTTTAATATATCCAGTATGTGCAGTGCTTCCCCCCTTTTTTTCCCTGAAAAGAAGACCAAGGGGCTAAGTTCCACACTCTCTCTGAGGAACTTCTCTGTTTAGAAGTTATGTTTTCCACTCAAGTCACCACCAGAGGACCTTTCCTAGAATTCTCTTTCTGTGCCCCATTGCCTACTTTTAGTACATTGAGCTGAGGCCAGGAAATTTCGAAAAGAAAAAGAATGATAAACACTGCTGGTTTCCCGGTATTTCAAATTCTAAGTCTTCTTTCCCAAGCCATATGCTATTTACTTTTCAGAGTCCTTAAATAGTTGTTCCACACTTTTTTTTCCCAGATTGTAGAGCTTTATTCAGTGGGAGAGAAGAAGTGAAGTATACTCATTACCTCTTACCTGAAAGCAGACACTTTGATCAGTGCCTTTTGAGTTTTGGAATTTCTGGCCCTCTAGTCTACTCAGAGGGCTAGTGCTATTGGGTAACAAAGGATAATTTACCATGTCAAAAATTCAAACTTCAACAGATATCTTCCATTAGTATATTTAAAACATAATGATTTATTTTATGATGTGCCATTCACAATCCTTGATACACACAGAGAGCATTGTTAGGGTTTGTCCCAACTGTTCTCAGCCAAGTATTTTTGTCTGTTAAAGAAGTATCCATTTAGGAAAAGGCTGCCAGCCCTCACCCACCACCACCAGAACCCAGCACCACCTCAAAATCTCTTGCCCTGCTGCTCTCACCTGGTATAATTCCAGAATACCAAGAGGTGTAGACAGATACACAACATGGCAAGTCTGGGACCCTTACCGACTCTCTTCTACCTAGAGGACTCGGGGCTCCCCTAGTCTTGGTGCTACGGTATCAGTGCCCTGTCATACCAAGCCAGCTGGCTGGAACCTGCTCCCGGCTTCATTCTTGCCAGCCTCATTTCCTGGGGGCTGGATCTTGTTGTTTTTCTCTAGTTCTGAGATAATTCTTAGAATGACCTGGCTCTCTAGCTACTACTCCCACTGTCCCCATTCCAAGGCAAGCTTGTGCCCTCATCCTTTAGATCAGGTTCTCCTTGTTCACAAACTGGACTGAATCTGTCTATTTTTGTTAGTTTTGGGCTTGTATGGATAGAATATTTCCCCTACCTTCTATCCATAATACTTTTTATATCTGCTTTCTCCCTCACTGCATTAACTAGCATTTCATAAAAAAATTTAATAGTGGTAATGAGCACCATTTTTTCTTGTTCCTAATTTTAATGGGAATATCTATAGAGTTTCACCTATTATTTATTTCTCATAAATAATCAATGCAATGTATTATATTAATGAATTTTATTATATTATGCTATGCTAAGATAAATCTTGATTGATTTTAGCAAATTATTCCTTTATATGCTGTTCAGTTATATTTTCTCACATATTATTTATGAGTTTGCATATATAAATATGTTCCTCGGTGAGACTGAGATATATTTTCCCATAAATCACTTTCACTTAGCCATGGGCAAGCACAGCAAGGATTGTTCTAACATAATTATAGATATACCATTCTTTGTGGAAGGGTTTATTGTGGTGTATATGTTTCTTTTTACCCTAAATCTATCTCCCCCTCTTCTCATTAGACACTCTTCCTATCTCCTTGGGAAACTCCTCCTGTAATGTCATTTGAGAGAAGCGGATCTCTTGTCTCATCAGTTTTAGGGGATGGCTCATAACTGAGGCCTAGTTCCCTAGCTCACTCCCCTAGTCAAAATGACTTAATTCATAGATGGGTACGTGATTCAATGGGATGAAATTCTAGGACTCTTACTAAAACTGTCAAAAAAGAGAAGTCAATTTTACAAGACATGCTGAAAGGTTAGGACATGGGCCTGAGGGTACTGGGAGCCCTCTCACTATCATGAATAAGAATTTGAACAGAGCCCAGAGGGAAGAAGGTAGAGCCACGATCTAGGGACAGAGAGCTCCCAATACCACCACTTGATCCCCTGGATTGAGCCAGACTCACAGCCAGATGCTCACAGATCTTTCTCTTATGTCAGCGAGTAGATTCCCTTTTTAAAGAAAATTATGGATTATTTTATTAGCTTTTTTGAGCAAGAAAGAGAGAGTGAACATCATGGGGGGTGGCACAGAGGAAGAGGGAGAGAGAGAATCTCAAGCAAGTTCCACACCCAGCACAGAACCCGACATGGGGGTTGATCTCATGACCCTGAGATCATGACCTGGGCGGAAATCAAGAGTCAGACTAGCTTACTTGACTGAGCCACCCAGATGTCCCAATTATATCATATAGAGAATAATATAATGAACATCCAGTTTTATCAACTATGTTAAGCATCATAATTTAGGTGTTCTCCATGTAAGGCATTAAACATTGCAGATTTGAGACAACCTGTGTGCTCCCACCAGGTTCCAATTCCAACCCAGAGATAATTACTGTCATAAATTCAGGTTTATCATACCCAACATGACATTATATTTTTACTACCTAGTTATGTATCCTTAAACCTGTTTTACAGATTTTTTAACTTTATAATTTTATTAAATTACACAGGTACACAATGCAACTTGACATTGTCATTCAGTGCTGTTTTAGAGATTTACCTATATCATGAGACACGGCTATAGTCCATTTAAAGTGCTGTATTCTAAATTCCATAAAACTATGTATTCACCATTCTCTCTCTGATGTTTCCAGTATTTGGCTAGTATACCTTCTTTTCCCTTGAGCTAGGCTGGGTTTGCATTTCCCTTACTTGCTAACCAAGGTGTCCTGACTGACCCATTCAAGAAACCTCTAAAAGTCCCCCAGGTATAGCTCTCTTCTCAAGGTGCCTAAAATCCCAACTATCAGCAGCAGTCTTGGTTAAAGCATTGCTTTTGGAAGGCTTCCATAAACTATAGGTATTTTCCAAGAAGAACCAAAAGTGAACTCATGACATTTTGCACAGAACATGGAACTGTTCCTACTTTGGTAGCTATTTCTTTTTAAAAAAGAGGCTTCAGTGGAGAACACTACATAGCTCTCTTCAAGTGGGACTATGAAGGAGGACCGCAGGCCTGAAGTGGGTCATTACTGGGGGAAATTCTGAACTCAGATTTGGCCTAAGAGCACCAGGCACCTGAGAGGGCTCAGCAGCTTTGTCTTACAGGGGAAATGTGGAAGATCAACGCTGTCTATGAACGGCCGCAAGGGTCCAATCAGCCAGGCCTGGTTTCAAAGCTTCATTCAGTCACTTACTATCTGTGTGACTGGAGGCAAGCCATTCAAGTTTTTAAGCCCTGATTTCTTCATTTGTAAAATGACATGAGTTATACCTACTTTTAAGGGTTGATCATATAACATGATGAATATACAGTGACTGGTGACCAACAGATCCTCCATGATGATGATGATGATGATGATGATGATGATGATGATGATCATTAATCCAGTCAGTCCCATCAGTTAGGACGCCATTAGAGTTGGCGATGCCCCAGGGGTTTTACTGTGGAAGGAGGAGTTGAGGACGATTTGCCTGGGGCCCACTTTCAAAGCTGGCACTTCAATTTATCAAGGGGTAGTCTTCATTTTCCAGCAAAGACATCTCTTAGAAGTCTGGAGTTTGGACCAAACTCTCCAGTATAACCTCCATCCTCCTACCCTTCAAATGTTGGGTTAGGAGGAACATGAAGAAGCAGCTCTTTCGGCCCACAGGCCCTGTCCCTGTGCTTTAATAAAACCACCTTTTAACAACCCTCCCCCCGCCCAAAAAAGAAAGAACATGAAGAATTACTGAAAAGAGGGAATTAATTTTCTAAAAAAATTTTTTTAGGTCAGTATGAAGAGAAGGGGACAAAAAGAAAAGGTGGAATTTCCAATTACTTGAAACTCATGGAGAAGGGTGTAATAGGAGTCAGAGACGTTTGGGGCTAATTTCATATCTGCGTGTGGTACCCCCTCCCAGGCTCAGTGACAAGTCACCCCTGGGATGTCTTCTCCAATCACGGCACATCCTTTAGTTATTGCATCATTCAGGTGGTGGAGGCCAGGTGCAGTTCCCAGGAAGGTCTTCTGGACACAGTACTTCCTAGGGGGAGAGAAAGAGCCGGAAAAAGCAGACACGTGTGGACATGAAAGAACACAGGGACTGATTTCTTTTCTATAAGACAAATCCTCCATGGCCAAGCCAATGCCTAGCCCCCGCCTCTCTCTCCTTCTCTCTCTAGACCTTTCCCAAACTGAATTTCTGGGATACACCCCTCCCCGCCAGATCGGACCCCCTCATATCACCAATGTGACTCAAAAAAGCCATTAGAAGGTGGCTGGTGAGTGACTGGTGATCGGTGACAGTAAAACTGCCTTTGGAGACACAGGAGCCACTTGTTCACATGGCTCTATGAAGGGAAAACTCACGTTCCCAACTGAAAGTGACCAGAGGAAGGCACCTACCATGCTGGAGTAGACTCTGCATCCCCGGACAGGGGCTTCTAGCGGTCAGATCTTCATCGCAGGGATCCCAGTGGATCTGGCCAATGGAAGGAGACAGGGAGATAGTGGAGGTGTTTTGTCAGTTTCCTATAACTTAAGTCCGTTGGTTGAAAAAAAAAAAAAAAAAGAAAAGAAAAAAGACAGAAAAAAATGCCCTACCTTATGTTTGAAAGGTAGTTAAGGAATCAAGTCTGGGGTAAATCTTCAATCACCTTGGGAATGTAATTAGAGTCGCTGATAGGCCTAAAAGTGAAATAGAGGGGTGCTGCAAGGAGAAGTTGAGAAGTTCAACTCTTCAGAAACATTTGGAACTTGAGAAGTATCAGTGCTGGACCCTACCCATGGCTGGTTGGTGGGAGTTTTTTTTTAATTGGTTCTGGGTTTGGTTTGGTTTAGTTTGAATTCTTCAATACTAATGTGCTGCCAGGGATAAGATCCACTGGGGGGTAGAGAATTCTATGACTTCAGGTCTCCTATGTGCTGACATATTACAGTCGAAAGTGGCAGTGTTGGTGATTCTAAGAGCAATATTTTTACCTACAGTAGTGTGAACTCTGCTAGGAGAGCTGTAATCACTTAATCAGAATAGGTAATACCTGTAGAACCCAAAGAAGATTGGAGTTTCTTGGGTGTCTAGGAGAGAACCCCATCTAGGAAATCCCAGGGAAATCCCTGAGAAATCCCAGGATTGGGATATGAGGGATTTCTCCCCCTTCTTGAGCCCCTGAACCACGATATTAACACCATCACTACATTTTCAACGACTTGTATACAAATAATATAAGCAATCATGCCTCATGCGGTGAACTTCTTCTGATTGTGTGCCAACATAGTAATAAAACTCAGTTACTCACTGCAATGCTCTTGGTTAGAGAGCACATCCTGCCGTGCACAGACTCTTTGTTATTAGAAAATCCTACACTGGTTGGTAGAGGGAACAAAGAGGCTTCTGGAATGCTTGTAATGTTCTGCGTCTTGTTCTGGACGCTGGTTACATGGGTGTGTTCAGTTTATAAAAATTAAAAGGGATGTACACTTAGGAATTGTGTACTTTTGGCTGTGTATTTGGTACTTCAATAGAAAACATTTTAAAAGATAAAAAAACAGACTACTGCTTCCTTCCAAAACATGTATGGGGGTGGCCAGACAATTCTTATCAATGGGAAAATAAATATTATACTGACCTCTTCCGCTTACGGAGCTTGGGAGGAGAATGGGGGTGGGGTGGGGACTAAGGAAAGGCAGAAATTGCCAGTCCTTCAGTGCTGCACAAGGGTGAGTGTTTGAGGAGATGGCCTTTTGTTTAGCAGAGTGATGAATGCATCTTCCAACAGGTGGGGATGGATCCCAACCTGAGGAGGGGGTGGAGAGCTAATCACTCTGCCCTGTAAATGAAGGGAATCTAATTTAGAGGAGAGCTAAAGATGAAGATATCTAGAGGGAAAAGACTGATGAAGCTGGGTGTGATGGCAGATGGAACTCGTGGAAAAAGCCAGAAAGAATGGGATGCATTCTGGAAATGCAGTGGCTGAAGGACTTTTAAGAAAAGGGGTGTCCAATACTTAAATCCAAATTGTTTATCAACTGCAAGGAAATCACGCTCCTTTGCCCCAATCCCCAAGTAAAGTCTGTTACCCCACTTACCCTGCTACCCACATGCCCTGTAATAACCCAAACCAGCTAGCTGGAATGCCAACATAACTGACTGACCCAGAGAAAGCGTGAGTGATTTGGTTATTTTAACTAGCCCAGTGCAAAACACGGAACTGAATTTTCTTTAAATGGTAATACTTGGTGGATTTGGGGCCCGTCAAACTCAGAACAGAAAAGTGTAACACTCCTATAAAAAAGGACTTGGGCCCCTTATGAGATAGCTAATTCTGACACATAGATCATAATTGCTATTTCAACTTGGGATGTAAAAGATCAGTGCCTCCCTAGCAGCTGTGATGTGGGATAAAGAGTAGTTAAACTTGAAGTCAGAAGATGGACTACATTTCTTGGGAAAGCCACTTACCACCTCTAAGCTTGTTGATCATCTATAATATGGAGGAAATGACTCTCATGTAGAAATACTCCATGATCTAAATGGAAGAATGTATTTGAAGTAGGTCCTTCAGTGGATGCATATGGTAAATATAAATACTGACTCCTCTCCTTTTAATTCCATAATATCGTATATAGAAATATTTTGTAAATTACAAAGCCATAAAAACTATTTGTAAAATCAGTGAGAAAATTTGTTGATTATTTGAAAAGTATGTTCCTTCATAAGAGCAAATTTCCAGGAGCAAACTAATATTATTGTGCAGTGAACTAAATTAGTGGCTTTAAGTGCAGTGATTTTCAGCTGGAGTGATTTTGCCCCCCGCGGGTCGTTTGGAACTGTCTGGAGAGAGCTATCAACATCAGTGAGTAGAGGCCAATGATCCTGAAGAATATCCTTCAATGCCCAAGGCAGCTTCCTGCAACAACAACTATCCAGCCCAAAATGTCAATAGCACCGTTGTTGAAAAAACCCCATTTTGGTGGTAAAGCAAGTTATTCTGGTTAGTCTTGGTTTCAACTTTATTGATGCCTATGCACGTATTAACATTCTTTAGCCTTAAAGTATTCCTTCCTTAGCCTGTGAACCCTCATAAAGAATGAGAAAATTCCCCTCTCAAGTGACCCCTATGATTATACGTTCAGGGATATAACCCATGCACTTGTAACATCAATGCAAAGCCTGTGGTCCGCCCCAGAAAAGCCTAGAAAACACTGTCACTACACACTCTTCCCCATATCCCATCAAAACATGCGTTACATTCTGTCAAGTGCTACCATTCTGAAATCGGTACAGCCCTGTCTGTCTTAAGTGCTGCTTACGAAACCAAATTCCACTATATTCAACTCATTTTATGATTCCATAATGTGGATGGAGCTCTTTCTGGCACAGCTGGTGATTGCCCCAGAGTAAGAGACCCTCCTCCATACCAACCCTAAAGCTCAATTTTAGAGATCAGAGTGAAAGAACTCAGAGCTAGAAGAAACAATAGTTCAGAAACATTTCTGACACTGCACAATACTTTTCAGAAAGTGCCCCCCCCCAACCCCCACCCCATGGCTGGGTCTCTAACCAAGAGTGTAGCTAATAACCTGGAGCAGCAGAGCTGCTGGGACGGCTCTGCTCAGGTTCCTCCTCTCCCATTGTCTGTGCCTCTACTGCTGCCATCCAATCACTGGCTCCATGATAGGTTCTGGAGGTCCAACAGCAAGGTCAGAGCTAGGGCGAGGACAAAGGATGCTGGCACAGGGCAGGGGAATAAGCAGCACAGAATTGTTCTAGAGCGCAGTAAAAATGATTCTAGAGGGACGCCTGGGTGGCTCAGTCAGTTAAGCAGCTGCCTTCAGCTCAGGTCATGATCCCAGGGTCCCAGGATCAAGTCCCACATCTGGCTCCCTGCCTGGTAGGGAGTCTGCTTCCCTCTCTGCCTGCCACTCCCCCTGCTTGTGCTCCCTCTCTCTCTCTAGCAAATAAAGAAATAAAATCTTTAAAAAAAAAGATTCTATACTTCACTTGTAATTTTTCCAAACGTATTATTTATTTGATCCTTTTAACAACCCAGTGATGTAGGCAAGATAAGTAATTTCATCCTAGGTTACAGATGAAAAAAACAAATAACAACGACAACAACAAAAACAAAAAACCCCAGACCAATAAAGTTTGAGTGCCTTGTTCTAAATTATTCAACTATTAAATGTCTGGGATCCAGATCCTCTAGCTCTTAATCCAGAGTTCTGTACCCTATAAGTACACAAAAATATCAACCTTACCTTAAGGTCCTTTGCTTCCAGTTACCTGGACTTGTTTTAGTTGCAGGAGCGCAAAGGAAAACTAGGGGATACTGGTTGTAGCAGGGCCTGCAGTCTGCAGAAAAGAGGCAGAAATCTTTCTGTGAACAACATCTGAACTGGCTGGCAGTCTCCATACCAAAAAGGACCAGGCCTACAACAATATTTGGGGAAACCATTTGTTTCCTAAAAAGTCATTTCCATATCATAATCAATCATCCTGGGAGGATTTTTCAAAATTAGTCTTTAAATAAAATAATAAACAATTTTGTTCTTGCCTAATTTTACTCCGGCACTCTAATTTAAACCATATCATTACGATGTAATGTGCTTTTCTTCCAGATGATTATTTTAAAAACATATGAAAACAGCTTGTTCCAAAGGAGCAATGTCATGACCTGAATATATTTACTAATTCCCTGCATTGACTCTCTTAACTATTCATTCTCCCTTGAAAGGATCTTTGATTTCCCTTAACTTCCTGTTATTTGAATACTCACGTAATTGCTTGCATACAGAACAGACAGATCTCTTTTTTTTCTTTCTGAGAATGTGGAGCCCCATTTGTTCCACTTATAGGAAGTCATTTCCATGAGGGTTTTGTGTGTTTTTGTGTACAAAGATCATTCTGGTTTCATTTTGTTTGTTCTCAGGGAAGCTAAAAGTTTCACAACTAACTTTTGGTACTATTTAAGGGTTAGAATTTTTTTTATACATAGCTACACAATTACAGCTTGTCTTTCCAACTGTGAAGGACAAAACCACGAATGCAGTGTTCCCCCCCAGCAGTATATAGGCCTTAAATCAAGAAGATACACCTTTTAACTTCTACAAGCACAATTCAGTTATACTGTTACTGATTTTTACGACTATACTTTGGAGAGTCATACCTCAAAGACAGAGCAGAACCCTGAATGAGTAGATGTGATTCATTCACTTCCTCCAAATGAGAGGGGCCGCAGCTAGACAAAACTGTTCTGTTCTCGAATCATTTAGTTCTAGGAGAAAAGAAGGAGACAGTTATCTAAGATGAGTCCCTATGAATGCACAAAACTTCAGCACAAATCAAGAGGGGCAAGAATGTCATCAGATGAAACCAATTTGCTTTAGCTCACCAACTCTGTAACATTTCAATCCGATCTTTGAACTCTACAGTAACGACTTCTCTTCCTGTAACTACATGGTTATTTTCTCATCCTCGATCCATTTTTTTAAGATAGCAAAAATTTTATCGTGGTTGGCAAATGCCTGCTTCAGCGAACAATAAGTTTATTGGGACCACATTAAATCAAACCAAGAATCAATCAATCTCTCCATCTCCAATCTCTCTCTCCCTCTCCCTCTCTCTCTCACTCACACACTTTATTGCGAAATATTACCACATGTAAAAGGTATGTGCCTAGTTGAATAAATAGCTAAAAAATCATATGCCAGCGCAGCCATCCTATAGGTCACAAAATAGAAATTTCCTAACATAGCACCCCCATCCCGCAGTCCCTTCTACTCCCAAAACCCTGCTTCCCCCAGAGAGCTCTGCTTATCTGGACTGTTATGCTAATCACTTCCCACTTGACTTTTATGCTAATCATTTCCTATTCTCCTTTATATTTTTACCATGTAAGCCCCCATCCATAAATAATCTGTTTAGTGTTGCCTGTTTTTAAATTTCTTAGGTGGAATGATCTATTTTGTCCTGCTTAGTTTCTTAATTTGTTTATAACTTGCATCTCTATTGTATGTAGCTATAATTCCTCCAACTCCATTGCTAGATAAGATTCTACTTCGTAAAAATACCACAATTTATTTATCCTTTCTGCCAATGATGACTCTTAGGGCTCTTTCCAGTTTGGGGTAATTTTTTCTTAAGATGTTATTTATTTATTTGACACAGAGAGAGAGAGAGAGAGAGTGTGCACAAGCAGGGGGAGCAGCAGGCAGAGGGAGAAGGAGGCTCCCCACTGAGCAAGGAGCCAGATGATGGACCAGATCCCTGGGACGCTGGGATCAGGACCTGCCCTGAAGGCAGTAGCTTAATTGGGTGAGCCACCCAGGCGCTCCTAGTTTGGGGTAATTTTATCAGCGACACCGCTGTGAACATTTTGGTACATATATCTTGGGTATAAATAGGAGTGGCATCTCTGAATCCTAGGGTAGACATATTGTGAACATTACCCTACAGTGTCAAACCATCTGCCACCGTAGTTTCACCAACTTATACATTCATTGACTCTACATATGAGTTCTTGTAGTTCCACATCTTTGCCAACTCTTGGTATATTGT
>JAQQSY010004594.1:0-12217 GCA_028646535.1 Procyon lotor
AAAATTAATTAAAAAAATAAAATAAAAAAAAATAAAAATAAAAAGCTTCTGCACAGTAAAGGAAACAGTCAACAAAAGTAAAAGACAACCTATTGAATGGGAGAAGATATTTGCAAATGACATATCTGATAAAGGGTTAGTATCCAGAATATATAAAGAACTGATACAATTCAAAACCAAAAACTCCACAAATAATCTAATTATAATTGGGCAGAAGAAAAGACATTTCTCCAAAGAAGACATAAGACATACAGATGACTAACAGATACATGAAGAGATGCTCAGCACCACTCATGTCAGGAAAGCACAAATCAAAACCACAATGAGATATCACCTCATTCCTTCAGAATGGCTAAAATAAAAAATTCAAGAAACAACAAATATTGGTGAGGATATGGAGAAAAAGGAACCCTGATTCACCATTGGTGGGAATGAAAGCTGGTACAGTGATCGTGGAAAACAGTATGGACATTTCTCAAAAAAATTAAAAATAGAATTTCTGTATGATCCAGAATTACATTACTGGTTATTTACCCTAAGAACACAAAAACACTAATTCCAAAAGATATGTGCACCTCTGTGTTTATTGAAGCATTATTTACAATAGCCAAATTGCAGAAGCAACCCTAGTGACTAATTGATGAGTGGATAAAGAAGAGGTGATGTATACATATACAATGGAACATTACTCAGTCATTAAAAAAAAAAAAACAAAAAAAAACCTTGCCATTAGAAACAACATGTATGGATATAGACAGTACAATGCTAAGTGAAATGTCAGTGAGAGAAAGATAAATACCATAAGTTTTCACTCGTGGAATTTTAAAAGCAAATCTAATAAAGAGAGAAACCCAAAAAGAGACTCTGAACTATAGAGAACAAACTGATGGTTATCAGAGGGGAGATGTGTGGGGTATGGGTGAAATAGGTGAAGGGGATTAAGAGGATAGTTATCATGATGAGCACTACATAATGTATAGAATTGTTGAATCACTATAATGTACACCTGAAACTAATATAACCCTGTATAGTAACTATGGTGGAATTAAAAAACGGCCGATCCCCCCAAAAAAAGGCAGATCCAACTGGAATGTCTTTGGGGGCACTTATTCCTGTCATAATGCCTGATCCTTGGATGAAATTCTGGTGATAGAGAAGCCATCTCATCCTGATAAGGGTGAAAGTCTTATTAAGAAAAGTGGAGAAAGGGACGCTTGGGTGGCTCAGTTGGTTAAGCAGCTGCCTTAAGCTCAGGTCATGATCCCAGGGTCCTGGGATCGAGTCCCATATTGGGCTCCTTGCTCGGCGGGGAGTCTGCTTCTCCCTAAGCCTCTGCTTGTGCGCTCTCTCTCTCTCTCTCTGACAAATAAATAAATAAAAAATAAAGTGATCATGTGATCACTTTAAAAAAAAAAAAAAGAATAGAGGAGAAAGACCATAAAAGGAGCATTTTTCTGACTGATAACTATTGGGCCAATATGCTACTCAAGGTATCTTATTTCATGAAATATATAAACTTTTTACTTGCTTAAGAGAAAGACAAAAAAACAAAAAACAAAAATAAAGTGACTTAATCTGGAGAGGAATTTGTTTAAAATCCCATTATTCTTATGTTTTACCATGTAATATTTGCTATTTCTTTCTATCGAATTATAATAGTTATTTAGGATTCCTCCCATGCTTGATTAACCCATATGAATTTCTGGAAATGATCAAAGGTATTCTAAATGGTAGTAGAGATAATCTAATTTATATTTTGGAGATCATGAGTGAAATTCTTTTGATAGTTTGCAATTTAATAAAATTAGCTAATTTTCTAAGAAATTTTTATTTTTCAAAAAAATTTTAAATATATCTTTACTGTTTATAGGGGTGGGAAATCTAAGGGGGTTCCATTATTTTAATTCTATCAAAGTATAACTAGTTACAAATAAGTTGTGAAAAGCAAACCCAGTATTTAGGTTTAGAAATCTGTGCTTTGTTCAACTTAAAAGAGGTGGTGTAAGATGGTCCATGCTATTCTTTTTTTGTATCAATTATTATCAGACATCAGAGGGCAAAGCAGATTGTTAATTTCCAAAATGGGTATGTGTTCTTCTAAGATATTATTTAACCTCCATATATTTTCCTCCACTTTGCTTTTCTTCTCTCTTTTTTTTCCTTTCCTTTTTTCTTCCTTCCTTCCTTTCTTCCATTCAGTTAAGATTGTTTTCAAAATAATTACTCTTTTTTATTTTCTCTTTTACATTTCAGACATGATCAGGTACATTCAGGGTGGTATAGCCATAGACTCCTTTTTGCAGTTCCAAACAATATCCAGATACCAATATAACTTTGAAAGCAGAGGCTTAATTCCATTATAGGCAGTTCTCTGGCAGATTAAATTTTTGCCACCCACATTTCAAATTTACTTTGAATGTCAGTATTAAAGACTAATTTAAGGAGCTCCTGGATGGCTTAGTTAAGCATCTGCCTGTCATGATCTCAGCGTTCTGAGACAGAGTCCCACATTGGGCTCTCTGCTCAGCAGTGAGCCTGCTGCTCCCCTTGCTTGTGTTCTCTCTGTCAAATAAATAAATAAAATCTTTTAAAAAATAAAGAATAAAGACTAATTTAAGGATTGATTTCTATAAAAAGCTTAATTGTTACAACTTCTACAAACATTCACTGAATTCCATCTGATATAATTATGTAAGACTTTATGGGGGTTACAAAGATAAGAGAGAAGGTTGGGCCCTAGTATCTTATAACAAGGAATGGGTAATCAGACATGGTATGACCTGGACAGGTCACTAGGCCATCTATGGCCCAAGTCCTGTGAGGAGAAATGGCTACACTGTTGGTGTGTAAGAGTGGTTTTTCCATGGAACTCCGCAGGCTGTGAGGATTATGATGGGACTGGTCTAACTGTCCCTCTCTTTTATAGGACAATAATAGAATTCCAAGACTTATTCATCAGTCACCATCTGCCTTATGCTTTTACGTAGGCATGTCTGCTACCTTCAGTAAATGATGCACTATGTAATGAGAGCTACACACCAATATTCTCTTTGGGGCACATATTGTATTAGCCAAGGCCACCTGTCATATTTTTGTTGTTAATTATTCTATAATCATTATCTTAATGTTCTTAAGGGAAAATCTTGGGATGGATGCTATCATACCCTTTTTTTAATTGCTTTTGGAAGAAAGCACTTAATTTACTTCTTTGTTCATCTTCATTTTGGTGAATATGCCTTGGCAAAGGGTACTTGGCAAAGGGTAGGCATTGAGTACGGCACTGATAACATGCAGTCTTTAGTGTCTATATTATTATGTCTGCTGTTCTTTAATGAACGTGTTGTTCCTCACAGGACTGTTCTCTTTACTCTGACTTCTGTGGTTGTACTTGTCATTACAACTGACTGGATCAGCTGGGACAAGCTCAATCGAGGTTTTTTGCCCAGTGATGAAGTTTCCAGAGCATTCCTGGCTTCTTTTATCTTGGTCTTTGACCTCCTTATTGTAATGCAGGTAAGTGTTTTTGTATTTCCCTTCTCTCTATGCTTTGTTACCAGTATAACTAAGACTATATGTACAGTGAAAAGCTTCACAAAGCTAGAGAAGTACATAGTTTACAGTTGCTTTTGATGGGGTCTTCTCTGATCATAGTTTCAGCAGTTTTACTGGGAGGATATGCCAACTGGGCTTTTATGAAGGGAGCACCAAAAATCCATTGTATGAACATTGCAAGGTGGGCCCTGAGAAACCGTACAGCATGGTGGCATTTTCTGCCACGGCTTCAAAACAACAACAAAAAACCCTGTCATTTAGTAAATGAAAAGCTGCAGAGATGAGGCTGATATAAAGCCAGCAAAGCAGGGATAAGCAATTGCCAAAGCAACTCAGGGTTTTATAGCAGTTGAAAAGGAATGATGTAAAAATGCTTTTTCTGGTTATGGAAATTATCATTTTCTTTCAGTACTCACTAGAGATCATTCCATTTTCATGTAAACATTATTTCTGCCCTGCTCAGCCACAGAATGTTTGTGCAATCGCATTCCACTAACCCGTGCTACTTGTGTAATCCGCTGTGGATGCTTTGGGGTCTTAGGACCCCAAAATGGAGGAACGTTCCTTTGTATGAGGATGAAAGAAATAATTCTTTCTTGGTACTTTATCTTGCTCATTAAATGTCCATTCATTGGCTAGACTTTCCTTATTGGTTTTAGAAGGCAATTTAGGGTTTCCCCTCAGAGGCATTTTATGTAAGTTACCAAAACAAAGGCCACAGTCACTGAAGGGAAGGTAAACACCATTGTGTTCCAAATTTATGTGAGATTTCACAAGATAGCAGATTGGTTTTCTCATTTCTAGAGGCAAAGAAAGGCCTTTATAAGTGATGTTCTGTAGTATCTTAAAAGAGAATAACAGTTTGGTTTTTGTTTTGTTTTGGTTTCATTTTTTTGCTATATAATATAGCGCAGGCATTTGGTTCAAGATGGTTCCTAGACTATATTTGCTATTTCAACAGATAACAATTTAAAATATGTTATCAGTTTAAAAAATTACATGAAATTAAATGTTTGCTTATCTAAAAATTGATGTATTTTTTATTTTCTGTGGGCTAGTTTAGCATAGTGGAGAAATTAAGAAAGCACGGTAGGTTCCATATGTGTCTCTTACTTGCTATAGGATGCCCTCTGGATATTTGTAAAATCAGATTTGAAACACTAATGCAATAATGCATGATGCATTACTTGTCCAGAGGCTATTGTTATTGTCTTTCATCTAATACTCCTAAATGGTATACTTCCTTGCATAAAGGATCTGCTTTGGCTAAATAGCCTACTATACCTCTTTGAAGCCATCGTAGAGGGATTCAAAGATATTAGTAGCCAGATAGACCATCATCTTTTAGATTTAAAAAAAAAAATGTGTATGTGAGAATATAAATTTCCTGATTTTGTACTACTGTCCGTCACCTTCTACCCTCTTTTACATTGTTTTAATTATTGTTCCAAAAAGGTCACTAAAAACCAGGGACTTGAAGGGGGAAAATGGAACATTGCAATTTATAGGTGTTATGGACTCCTTCAAAAAGTACTTAGTAAAAGTGCTAAAAAAAAAAAAAAAAAAAAAGGAAAGATCGGATTTATATAGGCAGAGTCAGCAGGACTGGGAAGGGGAAGGCATTCTAGATGAAGGAAATGGCATGAACACATGGAGTCAGTCAAGTGCTCAAGTGTTCATAGAGTAGCCCGAGCACCAAGTGACTGAAAACAGAGAGTTCGTGCTAAGGAATATATCAGTTTGGACCATTTTGGCCGCGAGTAACAATAATCCTGCCAAGCTAGCTCAATCAAAGGGGGAATGTATTACTGCAATATAAGGATATCCTACAGAATTAAAGAGGAGGGATGCAGTTCCATTTTAGGGACACATGAAAGCAGAGACTAAAGTGTACCAGGGAACCCAGACCTAGCTTTCATTCTCCATCTCTCATCTTTTCTTTTCTTTTCTTTTTCTTTTTAAACTTCTGGGTCCTTTTCTTTTACTGTAAAGCAGCATTTTGAGCTTCCCAGTTCACATGGAAGAAAATGGCCGCAGCCAGCACCTCAGAGGGAGACCACTCTCTAGTTGTCAGGCTTAATTCCAGATTCCTTGGGAAGGAATTGCAAGGACTAGATCGCACCCATCAGTGAAATGGCTTGGGGTGAGTCCACAGAAAAGCAGAAAGATATTGGGCCTTAAAAGCCAAATTCTAAAAGCCAAAAGTCTAATATGAGGAAGAGTCCAAAAGGAGAGCCAAGACGTATGGCTCTTAACTCTTTCCCTCTGTCCTTCAGTACTGAGTCAGCCAGCCAGGCCAGTGGATTTCTCTTTCACTATGTCTCTTGTAGCCTAATCCTTCCTTCTCGTTTCTCTACGTCTGTTCAGTTCTGATGCTCCTCTATACTACTGTAAAATAATCTCCCGTGGAACTTTCTGCTTCCAGATATCCCCTTGTCCCATATACTCTATGAGGCTCAGCCTCATAAACTTCCAATCTGAAATGCCATTTTGTACATGCCTCTTCTCAGCCAGAGTGACTCCACATTGTCCAAGAATAAAGTACAGACCCCAATAATGTGCACTCAGTGCCTCCCTGATCTGGCTCTGGCTGGGTTTTTCTCACTTGTCTCCTATGCTCTAGCTCTACTGCAGACCAAAGGGCTTGTTGTTTGGCCCTTGACCACAGCATACTTATTCCAGGATGTCTTTTTCTCTCCAGATGTGTCTCCTGATGCTCTGTCCAACTAGACCCTACCATTGAGCACCATGCCATTTCCCCCCCTTTCACTTCCTCCATGGAATTCCTGCAGCACCTTTACCTGGACTACAAGTCACCATTTCACTTTTTTCCTGCTCTTTGGAGCAGGAACCCAAGCTTATAACTATATATCCCTGGAGTCGCCCTACCACAAAGTTTTACATGGGCAGCAAGATGCCCAGAGTGATAACTCCTTGATGAAGATAAAGAAGTAACATTTGAGCACTGAGTCTCATGCAACTCTGTCTCCCTCTGGGAGCATCGTGTTGAAATTTTTGGGAACTAGTGCATGAGTATTTAAGGAAAAGAATGAATTTTAGGAAACAGAGCCTTGGAAGCCATATATATTCAAGACATTTATTTATTTATTTATTTATTTTAATTTTTTTTTTTTTTTTAGACTTTATTTATTTGACAGAGAGAAACACAGTGAGAGAGGGAACACAAGCAGAGGGAATGGTAGTGGGAGAAGCAGGCTTCCCGCAGAGCAGAGAGCCCGATGCGGGGCTCGATCCCAGGCCCCTGGGATCTGACCTGGGCCGAAGGCAGATGCCTAACGGCTGAGCCACCCAGGCGCCCTATATTCAAGACATTTAAAAATATTTAATACAAATGTCCTAATAAGTCCCAAACCAACTAAACTATGATCTACTTCATTCCAGATTCACATATTTCAGACAAAAGAAAAATAGAAAAGTAGCAAAATTAGTGGAAATGGAGGGAGTAGTTTTATTAAAAGATTTTCTTTCATTGGACTTAAGTGATTTAAAAGAAATTGACCCTAGACTTTTCTAAAACTAGAAAATTCAACTTACACTATCAAAAGGTATTTAATGTTTCATTAAAAAAGAGAAGAACCCTTTAGAAAATGGCACTACTTCTGTAAAGATTTTATCCTAACAAAGTTAGTAGGTTAATTCTGAAAACTTTTAGAATAACAGTATAGTTATTTTTATGAATATTAACTAGGATTTTTCTACATTTATCATAAAAATCATTTGTTGTATCACATTTTTCGTGGTTTTAGTAAAGCCACTAGAACTAAAGCATAATAAATAGATGCTAGTAAAATATAACATGTGACTCATACAAATCACACATTTCTACAGAACATGAGAAGTAAATTGTAAAAACTCTTCTTTCTAAGGAAATCTTATCTTAAATTCTGTTTAATATTTATAATTTTGCCTTTGATTTTTATATTCCTTTAGTTCATTGCATAAGTACCTAATTTGCAGTTATGTCCCATCCATTGATCTCTAGATCTTCAGTTAGACTGAAGAAAAGATATACCTAAATTATGTAATAATTAAAAATATAATGTAATCAAAGAAAAAAAGTGACCTAGGAGTCCACCTGCTCGAGAGAGAGAACGAGAGGAAGAGATCAGTGTAGACAGAATAGTAGGACAGAACTTCAAAGAAGAGATCATAATAGGACAGGCAGCTAGAATTTGAAGAGACAAAACAAAAAGACAATTTTCTCCAGCTAAGAGTAGTATCATAATCATCACAGCAAGAATTCAGTTTTGGTCCATTACATTCAGAAAACATTTATGAATTCTACTTTTTATTTTTTGAGGAACCTCTGTACTGTTTTTCAGAGTGGCTGCAGCAGTTTACATTCCCACCAACAGTGCATGAGGATTCCTTTTTCTCCACATCCTCACCAACACTTATTTCTTGTCTTTTTGATTCTATCTATTCTAACAGGTGTAAGGTGATATCTTACTGTAGTTTTGATTCACATTTCCCCGATGATTATTGAAATTAAAAATAGAAACATCATATAATCCAATAATTCCACTGTAGGTATTTACCCAAAGAGGATGAAAACACTTAATTTGAAAAGATATATGTACTTCCATCTTTATTGCAGCATTATTTACAATATCCAAGATATGGAAGCACCCCAACGTCTATGCATAGATGAATGGATAAAGGTGTGGTGTATATACAGACTATTACTTAGCCATGAAAATGAATGAGAGCTTGCCATTTGGAACATCATGAATAGACCTAGAGGGTATTATGCTAAGTGAAATAAGTCAGAGAAAGACAAATATCATATGATTTCATTCTATATGTGGAGTCTAAGAAACAAAACTAAGGGAAAAAAACAAAAAGGTTTTTTTTGAGAATAAACTAATGGTTATCAGAAAGAAGGAGGTAGGGATGGGCAAAATGGTTGAAGGGGAGTGGAAGACACAGCTTTCCAGTTATGGAATAAGTAACAGGAATAAAAAGTACAGTATAGGTAAATATGGTCAATAATATTGTAATAACATTATATGGTGCCAGACAGTAGCTATACTCGTGATGAGCATAGTATAACATAGAGAGTTGATGAGTCACTCTGTTGTGTACCTGAAAGTAATGTAATATTGTTTATCAATTGTACTCAAGTTAAAAAAAATAGCCAAACTCATAGAAACAAAAATAGAATGGTAGTTGCCACGTGTTGAGGAAAATAGGGAGAGGTTGATAAAAAGGTACAAACTTTCAGTTATAAGATGAGTAAGTTCAGAGGATGTAATGTACAACATGGTGACTGTAGTTGAAAATACTATCTTGTATTCTTGCAATTTACTAAGAGAATAAATTTTAAGCAGTCTCATAAAAAAGGTACATGAGGTAATGGAAATATTGATTAACTTGATGGTGAGACTCATTTCGGAATGCGTATATATATAAAATCATCATGTTGTATAGTTTAAGTATATTATAATTTTGTCAATTTCACCTCAGTAAAGTTGGAAAAATACTGATAAAGAATGTGACATAAAAAACTAAACAAAGTATTTATGAATTCATTCCTAGTGTGCATCAGGTGCTGGAGATACAGGACAGTGGGAAAGGAAATGAAAGATTAATGATATAGTCCACAGGAGTTTGTAATCACAAAGGAGTTCATATTTTAATAGAATAAATATGAGTAAAAAGTAAAGACATTTTAGGAAAACTGTCTTTTGAAGATTTTTTTTTTTGGTAAAAAGCAAATATCCCTACCTTTGCCACTTTTAAAATTCATCTCTCCTACCATCCTAAGATCTAGTTGCTATTATGAAGGCTTTAAAATAAAGGAACTTCCTGTTCATAACATAAAGAACATTCTGTGCTTTTTTAAGTAGATAAGAAGAAAGAGAATGAGAGAAGGAAGAGAGGAAGAGAAGGATTAGTTGCGGGATATTGGGAAGGGGAGATGGGAAGGAGGGCCAGAAAGATAAGTATAAGTGGGGATGACTTGAGGAACCAGGAAAATTCTCCAGTGTGGATTGATGTGTGGAAAGGGGTAGAATTAAACAATGGTAATGACCAGGGAGACTGATCAAGTATTGTATCTCTTATTAAGTTTCCATGCAGGCTTGGTCTCTCCTAAATACTTTACATAATTAAACTCTAGGGGATTAGTGTAGGGAGTGTTAAAAGCTGTTGAGTTTTACAACTGGATCAATGTAGTCTAGCATCTGCTAGACTATGTAGACTATCTACAATGTAGATAGCATCTGCTGAACAAAGTGCCCAGGAGGCAGAGGACACTGTGAGAAGATAAGTTTCCGAGAATTACAGAAAGGTGTTTCCTTGAACCTCTTCTCTTTAGCATCCTCTCCTCTAGAAGGCTTCTCCTCATCACCTACTCAATGTGTGCATCTTAGATTTATATATATAAATATATAATATAAAATATATATGTAATATCAGCTTTATGTGCTTCAAGGAGATAAAAGTTTTCTAGAAGAGAGAATTTTAAAGAGAAGGAAGATTCAAGGATTTTATTTTGGTGAATCCTCACACTGTTAATATATCTTTTCAACACTTCTCTTTCTTGTAATTTATCTACATACCTGCGTAGTACCTTCATATCTATGTACCTACATATTTCCTGTAACAGGCGAGCTCCTCAAGGAGAAAAACATGTTTTTTCCATTTTTTTTAATTCCCACAGCTAGCTCATGTTCAATGCATCACAGTTTTACCATAAATATTTGCTGACTGAAAGAATAAAGTGAATGATCGCAGCATTATTTCAGAAAAGCCAAATAATGTGAGATTTTTCAAGAAGCAAAATGTTTACCAACAGCAGGAGAATGAGCCATCAATAATATTAGATTAGGTCATTTTCACTGAATTATGATTTTACTATAATTAAATATCCAAATAAAAATCTGAATGAATTGCTCAGTTAAGTGTTAAAAAGGACTCTTTGGTCTAGTTGAAAAACACTTAGAGAAAAGTGATATTTCCTGAAAAGTAATTCCTAATGCACTGAAAAAATAATTATGAAAATTGCATCCTACAAACATTTCACTTTGTAACATCCAAAATGTGTTTGTTTTTGTTTCATGCATGGTTCTCAGAAGTAGGTTGACTGATTTAAAAGAAGACATGATGACTTTTGCTAGACTTTATTTTAAAACTCCGATCACCTGACTTCAGTCGGGCATTGCTTTTGAGGTCATAGCTGTTGAAAGTGGAATCAATCACTTTAGAACATAGGGCAGAGCAACAAGCATGAACCTATTTTAATTAAATAGCAATAGTATTTTGACAAGTTGACATATATTTTCTGGATAAGTTGTTCTGACTGATTTTATTTATAGGCTACTTAGAAAGAAAAGGCTGTTTAAATGTCTGGCCACCAGTTTGAACATGTCCTTCAGCTTTGGGAATACTTTATATAACTTTTTTTCAGAGTATTTTGAACTCTTCTTCACATTTATTTTAGATCTTTGTTTTTCTTACTCAAGGGTTACACTTCTCCTTGAAAACACAATTTCTGTAATGGCAATTTCTGTTGTCAGTCCCAAGTGATGCCGTGGAATAATTGGCTTGGGTATTAAGCAATGCCTGGATTAACCATAAATGCCTACTGCCTTCATCATATGTGACTAAGAGGTTAAATCTTCGTTTTATTTACTGTCACCATTTTGTACTAATGACATCACCTGACCTAGCGGGAAGACAGATAATCCAAGGGGAATCCCAATATATTACTATTTTTTAAAGATTTTATTTATTTATTTGACAGAGAGAGACAGAGAGGGAACACAAGCAGGGGGAGTGGGACTGGGAGAAGCAGGCTTCCTGCTGAGCAGGGAGCCCAATGTGGGGCTCAATCCCAGGGGCCTGGGATCATGACCTGAGCCGTAGGCAGACACTTAGTGACTGAGCCACCCAGACGCCCCCAATATATTATTTATTGGTAGTCCCAGTGACTAACCTCCAAGGAGTAGACAGACTTCTTATGGTAAGTCATGTCCACACAGTGTGGGGGAGTCCAGCCAAGTGGACAGTCTACAGGAGGTACCAGAGAACAATTCTTAGCAGGTGACCTATGGTATCAAGAAAATTTGGCAGAAAGTAAAAGATAAACTGGAAGCACAGGGATTACCTGACAGATAAATTTTAGGATCCAGTCATGGGTACTGGAAGGACAAACACACTCACCTGAAAACGAAACTAACAGTCTGGTTAACATATGATATAGATCACAGTTTTGAAACAGGCAGTAAGTTCTATGAGGGATTATTGTGAGTAGGAGAGATCACTCAAGTCTTTAAGGATAATTTGGGAAGAATGTAGCTTGAAGGAATTATAAGATTTGGTTAAGCAAGTGGAAAATAGAGACATTCAAGTTTCATCCCAATTTAAAGGCTTCAGTCCCTGAGGTATTTTTTTTAAAAACAGAGATAGAACATGTTTAAAAACTGGCAAAAGATCAATTCTAAGCAAGGGCAAAAATGAACTATTGGGACTTCATCAAGATCAAAAGCTTTTGCACAGCAAAGGAAACAGTCAACAAAACCAAAAGACAACTGACAGAATGGGAAAAGATATTCACAAATGACATATCAGATAAAGGGCTAGTATCCAAAATCTATAAAGAACTTCTCAAACTCAACACCCAAAGAACAAATAATCCAAT
>JAQQSY010004595.1:0-12216 GCA_028646535.1 Procyon lotor
CTAGTCCCCCGCTATCATCAGGGGCGCCTTCTGTGACCTTCGGAGGCCTCCTTGCAACCCTCCCCGTCCATGCCAGGAGCCCTCAGTCTCCCCACGACGCACCCTGGGTGTCCCTGCTCTCGGCCTGCTGTGCCTCGGGCCTCAGGTTCCTGGGACCCCCAGCCACCCACGGTCCCCCGTGCCTCCCCAGCACCACCGTGGGGCCTCCCGCAGGGCACTCAACAGGGACCTGGAGGGACACGGAGAGATGTTTCAGCTAAGATGTACCAGTGACGTATTTATTCATTGGCCTCCTTGAAGAAAGACCATACAAATGCACGACATTTATTATTTTTCCACGTACTTAAAACTGTACTTTGCCCCTGACGTCACACAGATGTGCAGGGGTGGGAAGGGGCAAACGAGGCAGGATCGTAGCTTCTCCCCATCTGAGCTCCGGAAATGCAGGCACCTGACCTTCCTGTGTCCCCTCGCCCCCGTGGCTGGGGGTGGTGTGCAGCTGACTGCCCTGGGGTGGGGGGTGGGGGCAGGACCCCAAGCTGCTGGGGTGGCTGGCTGGCTCCAGGGCCAGCCAGGCTGACAGGGGATGGGGGCCCAGTGCAGGGCCCTGTGGGGTCAAGGAGGGGCAGGCATGTGTTTGCTGCTCCACTTCTTTTGAAAATCTGAATCCTACCCTAAAAATGGCATTGCAAATAATTCCTTCTCTGCATCAGTTAGTTTTGATGGGAAACTCATCAGAACCAAGATCCTCCTTTACTTTTCTTGCAGGAAGAGGAGGAGAAAGCCGCACAGACTTTTTAGAACTTGGTAGCCGATCAAATATTGATACTTATTGATCCTGGAACTTTCCAGGCTAATGGCAGCTTGAAGATTCTCAAAGCTCCTTACTGATCTTGAGAAAAATATCAGCCCTCAGGAGAACCTACCCCCAATTCACAAGACAGCCCCTCCCACCTGCTGGGACCACCTGTGTGCAGGAGGCCCCTTGTTTTAGGACACGGGCCGAACTGTTGAAAGCCACGGAGCAGGGGGAGGCATCAGAGAAGTCGCCTTGAGCGTGAGGGCCACGGTGCAGGACACAGTGCCCTTCCTTAACCCTTTGAGCGCTGCTAGCCCTCAGCCGTCTTCCCGGAGGGCACAGGAGGCCAAAGGGGTGAGCAAGGGGCTGCTCTGCCCAGCGGGCTCACTGTCCCAAGCGCCCGTCAGAAATGACCCCCGCGTAGAGGGTCAGGATCTCACAAAAGTGCGGCTTTTCAACCCTCAGTGGCCTGAAATTAATGGGCGGTGGCGGCCCTTGGTGAGGGACCCGGGGCCCTAACGTCATCAGACACAGGGCACATTCAATAAGACAGATGAGCTCCCGGGCTCGCTGGAGGGCCTGGGACCTGATGGATTCGCTCTCCGCCCTCCATGGGAGGGAAGGAAAACTCCGAGTCCTGGCGGGTTCGCCGGCCCGCCCCCTGCAGCACCAGTGCCCCCCCCAGCCTGTGTCCCAGCAGCCAGTGTGTGCCCAGGCACCCCCCTGCGCCTACGGCCTGTGGGCCCGCCCAGTGGGGCGCCGTGGGATTGGTTACATCATGAGTGGAGAGAACTTGCACACGTTCCTCGTCTCCGTCAACCACAGGGGGATCTACAAAGGGTGGACAGCCCACCCGGGGACTTTCAGGAACACTTGTGCAGAGGATGGACGATGGGTGCACACGGGGTCTGTGCCCTGGGACGCCGACGGGAAGGGGATCGCTTGGACAGCCCCCATGTCTCCACTGGGGTGCACCGCACACCTGCTGTGGGCCGCCAGCCTCCCTGTAGCTGCTGCTGGCACTGGGGCTGCACATGTGCGCTGTGGAGCCTTAGCCCCGAGCCAGAGCCGCTGGCCCCCTCCCCGGCCACACAGGTGATGCTCCGTGGTCACGCGGCTGGGCTGGGGCAGGGCCGAGACCTCCTGTCTGCACCTGTTTTCAGCGGGGCCTCCCACCCACAGCCCCGATGGTGCACCCAGGAGACACACGGCCTCCAAGCCCCCGGGGATCAAACCACACTCACGGATCTTCTGGTGAAAAACTGGTTTCCCGAACTCACAGTGAGGAAGCTGAGGGAACAGCTACCCACGGGCCACGTCTCCCACGGGCCACGTCTCCCACGGGCCACGTCTCCCCACCGGCCACGTCTCCTCACGGCCATGTCTCCCCACGGCCACGTCTCCCCACCGGCCACGTCTCCCCACCGGCCACGTCTCCTCACGGCCACGTCTTCCCTCCAGCCACGTCTCCCCACCGGCCATGTCTCCCCATGGCCACGGCTCCTCACGGCCACGTCTTCCCTACGGCCACGTCTTCCCTACGGCCACGTCTTCCCTCGGCCACGGCTCCCACCGGCCACGGCTCCTCACGGCCACGTCTCCCCATGGCCACGTCTCCCCTCGGCCACGGCTCCCCTCGGCCACGGCTCCCACCGGCCACGGCTCCCTTTTCAACAGCGGACAACAGAACCTTCACAGTGGGACATGATGTCTGTATTGTTGCCAGCGACCAGCTAGGCAGCTGCAAAGGTTAGCGGGTCGCGTCCTCTTCTATTTCCAGTGATGGCCCCCTTCTGACACTAAAATCTCCGTATTGGGAATATTTGCCCCAGACACCAGCAGTGAGAATGGCAGGGCTGAGCTTCCCCAGGAGCAGGAGCCTACCTCCACCACGGACTTGGAGTCCAGCCGGAAGTTGAAATCGCCAAACACGAAGTAGGACACTTTCTCGAATCGCTGGTCGATGATTCTGGGAGGAGAGAAGGAGACGATGTTACGGCCGTGCCAGGCGAGCAGCCTCCCTTCCGCCGTGTGCCCCTTGTACGCGCCTTCCACGTGCACGCTCCTGAGCAGCACAGTGACCACGCTGCATGCCCTCCAGACACGTGGGGCCCTCTATACATGGACACGTGCGTGTCACTAGTTTGTCCTGACCCGTGGGCCCACGCGGCGTGGAAACCACTTGTGGTGGGAAGTGCAGCCTGTGTGGGGAGGAGGGGGGCCGGGTAGGGGCTCTCGTGGGGCCCAGCGTGGATGCAGGGGCAGGACCACCGGCCGGGGCCTCCGCCTGGCGCCCCCACAACCGCTTCCGCCAGCTGCGCCAGCGCTGGCTCGGAAGCACTCACGTACCAGCACGTTCCCATATTTCCGAGGCCCGAAAGCACTGCAACGGCGTCTCATTCTGGGAATGGAGGCGCCACTCGCTTGGAAACATCGTTTGCACCTATTTTAAATCAACCACGATCCCTTCCCTACTTTTCCACTGAGACAAGCACAAACGCATGTGCGACAGCCTCCGCATCAGCCAGCGGCCTCTGCCCAGTCGCCTCTCCACTCACGGCGGGGCCCGGAGATGCCTCCCATGCGGCCCCGTGATCCCCCAGCGCGACTGACCAGCACTGCTCGCTCCCGGTGTCTTCCCTGGACAGCAGAACGTGAACCGCCGTGCAAGACCGCAGAGCAGAGTGCGTGCTCGGCGCAGAGGAAGGGACTGTCAGGGAGCACGGCTCCCCTCACATACTTGCTGGGACAGAGCTGGGAGGCTGCAGGGACGCAGGTTGGAGGGCACATCCCAAAAAGGATGAAAACCCGATGTCGTCAGGCAGGCAAAGGCCGGGGCAACATCTTAACCAAGTTAACTTGGAAACTTCCACTGGTTACCAGGAAACCTGGTGTATCTCCAACCCACCTGGAAATGCCTCTCCGGGACATCGGGGCCTGGTGCCATGCTCTGGAGCCGTGTCCCCACCCTGTCCCCCCCAGGACGCGGGCACCATGTCCCCTGCCTCGTCCCCCCAGACGTGGGCATCGCTTACCACTACTTGGCCTCCTCACTGGATTCATTAGCTAAAGAAACAGAAGAAAGGATCAAGCACAGGACCACGGGCCACCCTGCCTGGCTCTGTGACGCTCTCCTGGGTGACAAGAAGGGTCCTGCAGGCCGTGGCTGCTACGTTCCCGGCGGTGAGGGGTGGGGGGCCCACGGGGTCCTGGTGTCCTGGTAGCTCACAGACGCTAACGGTGCCTCTATCAACCCATCCCGTCGGTGAGAACGAGCTGCACTTGCACTTGAAACTGCACCCTCTGCGCCACCCGTGCCCCCTGTGCCCTCGCCGCACGAGGCCACACGAGGCCACACGAGGCCACCTGCCTGGGCAGGTACTTGCACTTTCTCTCCTTATTTTCGGCACGTTCTTCTTTTCGATTTCTTGCCACTCTCTTTTTGAATTCTGGGAGCTGCCCCAGGAACCGGTGAGACCCCACCTTCTGGGTCCGTGGCTGGTCTCTCGGGGCCTCCGGCCGTGACGAGCGCTCACCCTCGTGCGGGGGGCGGGCGGGCCCCCGGCCGGGCGTCCTCCCCAAAGGGCAGCCTAGCCCCGGGCCGAGAAGGCTTCCCTCCTTCCCCCTCGCGCCGGCGCCCCACGTCAGCCTCCATCCGCCCGGGATCACGGTGTGACGTCACGATCTCCAGGTATCGATTTTCCTGGCGGTCGATCGAACACTCCGCTTATTAAACGTTCAATCCTCTTCCCAGTCAGTCCGTGGAGCACAAAATTCCCCAAACCACACGGCCTTTCTGAGGCTCTGCGTCCTTCCCCGTGGACGGCACCGACCACGCCCGCCGGGAGGCCATGCACAGGGACGCCCTTCCAGAGGATGATTCCTTCAAAAACATCTCAGCTATTTTCATGTTTCTTTTGCATTTTAATCACTGTATCATCTACTTACATTTGACAAAATATCCTGTCTTTCTTTTTAGTTGGAAAAACTTTCAATTTATTCGTGAATTTGAAAAGGAAGAACACTATTTAACAGATCACTGATTAGCGCAAACAAAGAGCAATTCCCTCCGTCGTAAACCTTTCTATCGAGGAAACACTGCTCGGAAGAGCAACTGTCAGGGGCTGGTGGGTGCCTGCTGACCCGGCCCACAGGCCCGCCAGCGTGTGAGGACCACCGCTGCCCCCCTCGGTCCCTCCCTCGGCCCCGCACCAGGCTCCCTCTGCCGGCAGGAAGCCGGTCCCCTCTCCCCTCCCGAAGAGGTGACAGCTTCGACTGCCGTTAGACATCTTCAGGAGGAAAAGCTCCTCAGAGGACGTGTGTAGGGCGCCTGGAAAGGTCAGACTCCCGAGCCCGCTCTCACTGCACGCCTGCTCCTGCCGGACGGGGAGCACGGAGCCCGAGGGACACACTGTGTGACCACAGAAATGGGACCCGGGAAACGCAGGTGTGCACGTACGTGGTGCACACGCGTGTCCTGTGAATGTTGCACACATGTTGGGTGTGTGCACGTGTGTGCAGAGCCCGTGTCTTACCAAGGATTCTTTCTCCGTCACCACAGCTCTAGAGACTAATCGGAGCGGGGAAGAGCGTGAGCACAGGCCCGGCTATTCCCGTTTGCCGAGCCAGCACCGCCACCGTCTCATAGGAGCTCTGCCTTCCGAAATGCCACGTGTACGCGTGATTGTGGGACATCACCATCAGCCTGGGCTGGAGCAAGACTAGCACCTCACGCTCTCTGCTCTCTGGGGTCGATGACCCTTCAGGAGCTGTGTGAAGCCACCAGGGTCGCCGGGCCGTCCCGGGTCTCTGGGACACGAGGCCACGGCGGGAGCGGCAACTGCCCACAGATGGAGGGGCCGGCAGGACGGACGGAGGTCAGGTTGGAGCCCCGAGCACCGAGAGGGTATCCATGGGACCGTGCAGCCCCCGGCCGCCTACGCCTTCACGGGGTTCAGGGCGTCGAGCTGAGCTGGAGGTCCCGGCCTGACGGGACAGACGTGCAGGGGGACGTGGGCAGCGGGTGCCGTGGGAACCGATTCCAGAAGCCAATGCCGTCAGCTCATCAGATGGCACCGGAGTGAACCAGGTCGTCAGAGCCCCAGGGCGTCGGGTGAGAGAAACGCTCGCTGCCTCAGGCTCTCCTGGACGCGAGGCCCTTTCTGTCCGCACAGGGCTCAGGACACCCCAGCCGCGCCCGCCCTGCCCCCGAGGGAGCCGCGCCGACTACAGGGAATCAGTCAGCAGGGGCCGGATTCTTGTAATACCATCATCAAAAACCTAAACGTTATCACATTTCCATGCCCTGCTCCTCTTGATGTAATGGCCTGCCCTCATTAATAACAAGCACCGTCTCCAAAGGTCGCCAGGCGGTGCGAGATGGAGGGGCTGTCAGGGCCGAGGCAATCACCTGAGTGCCAGGCCCGCTGCCCTCACGGACTCACTTTTAATTTCAATATAGTGCCATTTGCAGCAACAGAAAAAAGTTGTTTTAAAATTAATTACCTTGTCAGACGCTATTATGATTAAAAAGTAGGCCCACATCAATATCCTGTGCCTAATTCAAAAAGAGAATTACAAGAAGAGCCATAAAAATCCATTTTTTAGGCCTTGAAAACAGAGTCTTGTTGTGTCTTGACAGGTGATTTCATTATGTGACAAGGCATGCTGACGCGCGCCAAGGAAGGGGCCGTGCACTCACGTCTGCAGGGCGGGCAGTGGGGACGTCATCCCCCAAAGGGAGTCAGACACTACGGTGTTCCTGGCTGGTGGCCTCGGCCCCCATGGCACGCACGGTGCCAAGGGCACGCACGCTGCTTGCCGCCCCCGAGAACCTGGGGTGGCTCGGAAAGCAAGCGGGACGCCGGTCGGCGCCAGGGAGCCGGGGGAGGGTGGCCTGTGCACGGCACGTCTGAGGCAGCGACGGGCAAGGGACCTCATGGAGGCAGGAGGGGAACAATCTGTTGGAAGGGCCTGGGCCAGCGTCAAGCAGGCTGACTGTCCTGACTGTCCCTCTGGTGTCGGGCAGCATCCCCACGGCCCCCTCAGGGCCTGAGTGACGGCCCGCTGACCGGCCAGCTGTGGATGCTCAGTGCACAACACACTCCCCAGGGCTGGGGCGTCCCGCGGGCCTAGTGCAGAGAGTGTGATGGCTGAGGGGCCCGGGGTGGGGCAGGGTGGCAGGCCTGGCAGGCACCCCTCGGACTGTGGGAAGTGTGTGCTGGGGCCTCGGCGCATCCCTGGCTCGAGGGCACCTTGCTATTGGTGGGGGGCCCTGCTGGGGGGGCCTGGGGGCACACAAACCCTCAGCCACAGGTGAGGGGTTAGCTGGCACGGCCACAGCACAACTTGGCAGCACCGGGCCGGGCAAAGCTGGAGACGGCGACGCGGGAACCACAAAGTCCGCGGCTCCCTGCTACCCCCCCACAAACTACTGCTGCACGTCCAAAACCCACGCCTTGTCCTTGCGGCTGGAGACCGTGAGGCCCTGCTGAGTCCTGGATGTGCCCCCGTCCCCGGATCCTCAGGTCAAGGCCCCGGCCCCCCCCGTGCGGTTGGCCGGACCCGCTGCCGGGGGTGAGAGGTGAGGTGGGCGTGCAGGGTGGGGCGCCCTCGGGGGGGGGGATGCGCGGGCTCCCCGCCTCATGTGGACACAGCGGCCACGCGCTGGCTTCTCCGCGGGACCCGGCGGGCCGGGGTGGGATCTCCAGCCGCCCATAGCGAGCCGTGGGTCTGCGGCACTTTGTGTAGTGAGGAGACAAGACAACTCGAGCCCATGGGGGCAGCCCCCCACCCGGGCCCCGGTGTCCTTGTCGCGCACTGTGTCACAGGCTGCTCACGATGGGATGCCCCCGTGACCGAGCCCCTGCTCTGCCAGCAGAAGCACGTGGGGGGCGGGCCGCAGGGCAGCAGCTCCTGTGAGCCACAGGCTGCGGGCTCCCGACTCAGGCCCCGACCCCAACCTGGACAGAGCATGAAGATGAGGAACATGTGTTTTCTGCACTGAGAACCGCCCTCAAACTGCTCACACACGGCCATGCACTGCAAGTGCACAGAAGCCCGAGTGTCGGCAGAAGGAACCAGAGCCAGAGTCTTGGAGAGACCCTGCGCCTTTGACCCCTTGGCTCCTGGTGAGCCCAGGACACACGGAAACGCATGCCATCCACGGTCCCTTGACCGGCGTGGGCGGGGACACTGGCCAGGCCGAGGACGCCCACGAAGCAGCGGTCAAGCGGAGACGTGGTGCAGACACGGTGTGGATAGCACATGCGGACGGGGGCAGCGGCGGCCACACGAGTGTTGGGGAAGGAGGGCGGGCGCGAGGACGCTGTTTCATGTCCCAACAGAAGGACGCACGGATGAATGCGGACACACGGCCGTGACCAGCCGACCGCAGGGCACATGCCGGAACGTGTTTCCAGTGAATCACAGTCGCCATCCGCCGTCTGAGATGTAAGGGACAACGAGCTCGTGGTGTTGGGACGGCGGCGGGACATCACATGCCCTCATGGCGCAGGGAACACACGGGTGGTGCAGAGCCCACAGGTGAGCGGGGGAGGGGACGCCGGTCTGCACGGCCCCCGACGCCACGCCAGGGGCACATGACTGTGGTGCCCTCGGCCTCCGGGCGCCCCAGTGGACGTGTGCGCGTCCGGCCCCCGTGGGCACTTGGGGCAGGAGTAAGGTGGCGAGCGGCAGCTCTGGGGCTGGCTGTGCAGAGGGTGGGTCCCGGATATCCCAGGTCTTCGGCGCCAGGCTCGCCTCTGCCTAGAGACGCAGCGGCTTTTCTTCTGCCCTGATGGCCCGGCGAGTTCTGGGAACGGCCCGAAGAGAAACCTTTGGGCTGGAGGGTCTTTGAGCCGCTGACAGCTGACTGATGGCCGCCCGGGAGGCCACAAAGGGGAGCGGTGCGGCGGGCCGCATCACATCGCCTCTCCCTGGGAAACTAATTGCTCCCAATTGTTCCGAGCAACATTATTTTTCTGGCAATCATTTCCTTTGAATGCCCAAAATGAGCATGAAACAGCTCTTTTGCCTGGACATAAAAGTTAAATGTCCCAATGTTGATCAAATTAACTTGAGCGCCGGGACAATGGACTGTATTTCTGAGCAAATAATGGGGGGACAACGGGGCGCTTCATGCCAAGATTTCACAGTTGTAACGGAGAATGTTCTGTTGAACTAGGCCAGGCCGCGTTTCAAAGGGGAGACAGAAGAGCCCTGTCACTTGTGGAAAAAAATCTCATTTCACGGCCGAGAGCCTGGGGAGCCGTCAGGAAGTTCTGGCGCTGGTGACTCGGGAAGGAAGCGCCCCGAGTGCCTGACTGTGCAAAGCGGTCGGTGCGGACGGCCAGGTGCTCCGCGGGGGACGGGCCCCAGGTGCACCTGGGGGCCCAGCGCCGCCCGCCTCCCAGGCTAACGCTCTTCGTCAATCATGGATGAAAAGCAAGATACTCATGAACCGCACGAGAGACATCAAGGTTATTATCTGTATAAAACGCAGAGGGCCCGCGCGGGCTGTGCTTTATGAACACCGACCCTCAGCCAGGGGTCCCGCCCCGGAGGGCCCGGGGGGTCAGTGTCGGCACAGTGGCCACGTCCTGTGCGAGGAGCCCCGTGGCGTGCAGGCGGCTCTGCCGGGGGCCGACGCTTACCAGGAGTTCGCACACTGCACACAAACGCTCTGCCTCTCGCGTTTCCTACACTAAGTTTTCTGGAACAAACTTAGGTTTAGAGAGAAGTTGCCCCCGTAGCACTGGATGCCTCTGGGTTTCCACCCGGGCTTCTGGCCAACGGCGCCGGGGGACACGGATGCGGGGCCGCTGGGCCACCGCCAGCCACGGGGAGATGATGCGGGGACCAGGCAGGCTCCGGTGCAGGAGCCTCCTCGCTGCCTCCCTGCGTCCCCCCCGGAGCACGGCGGACAATGCTCCCCGAGGTTCCCAACGCCGTGAATGGGGCACTGTTGGTGGCAGCGTCCATTCAAAGGGCCAGCGTGGCTTTGTCCTCCCGACCGGAGGGGCAGAATGCAGTCTGCTGGTGGCCGCCAAAAGGTTAGGCGCCTCGATGAAAGGACGGCCCGTCACTCACCGCCCGTACAGAGCTGCCCTTTGTGCGGGGCGGCCCGGCCCTGCGCGGTGGAGGTCCGGATCTGCGGCTGGCTGAGCTCCCACAGAAGCGGTCCATGGGAACTCACAGCCGCAAAACAGTGCCCTGAAACCCAACGGCGGCTTTCCCGGGGGCCGTGAGGAGCCAGTGTGGGGCGACCACACTGTAATGGCCCACCCCACCGACGACCTGACTGCAGTCACCAAGATCGGACCCTTCAGTGTCTGTGCCGCCCCAGACTCCGCGGGAGGTCGCGGTGGGCGGGCGCAGCTCACACAGAGCCTGGCGGGCCAGAACACCCACACTGGGCCACGGCTGGGGAGCCGGCCCCCAGCCCCCCGAGGCGGCCCCCCCAGAGGGCCACTCCCTCGCACATCCCTGTTTTCCCAGCCCCTCCAGGAGTCGGTGGGCCAGGGCCCACCCGGGTGTCTCCACTGACCTGGGCAGTGCTGCCCCCCCAGCACAGATGTGGGGCCACGGAGGCCGGCATGCTGGGAGCCCCCCAGAGCAGGCGCGGGTGAAGCAGGAGAGGGGGAGCCCTGCACGGGCGGCCGTGGGCTGGTGTGCCATGATGCCCCCACCGCAGGCTGGCCCCGGCCCCGGCCCCCCTCTGTGCCCAGCTCAGCCCGGGTCTGGGGGCCGACACAGCACCTGTTCTGGGCTGACGGCCAGGGCCCTGTGCACACAAGCAGCTGCGGAAGCAACTAGACCCGCATCCCATACTCGGGTCCTCTGTGCGGACCCAGCAGGGGCCAGGGGTCCCTGGAGGTGACCTGATGGCCACCGTCCCACACCCGACAGCACAAGGCTGAGAGCCAGCTCCCCGTCCACAGCATGTCCCTGCTGACCCCGTGAGCAACCCAGGAGGACCGTGCGTGTGGTGGGGGAAGCCCCATGCAGGCCGGGGCCAGGATGGTGCCGGGTGCAGGCGGGGGGCCCCCCTCAAAGCTCGGAGTCCAAGTCCTGGGCACATGTCTGCGGGCCCAGCTCCGTGCCCTGGGACGTGGCAGAGGTGGGGTGGGGCAGGGCCCCCAAGGAAACCTGGGATTGCCTGGGCAGGAGCAGGGGGACCCTGTAGTAGGTAGCGACAGCTCCCCCAAGGCCAGGTGGGTCACGGCCACCCCTTGGGCCATGGAAGCTGGCGGGGAAGGCCCGACCTGAGGACCAGGCAGAACCAGACAGCCCTGTGGACCCGGGAGGTGAGGCTCAGCCTGAGCGGCAGCTTTGTCTGCAAACCCAGAGCGACACTGGCCCAGGACCAAACAAGCCCTGTGGTCAGTCACGGTGCAAGGGCTGCCTCTCCCTCCCAGGCGCCCGCCGGCCCTGACCACTGGTGCAGTGACAGCACAGGCACAGACGGGTGGCCGGCCGCGTGGGGTCCAGCTAGAGGGAGCACGAGGAGCCGATGCGGAGAGGGCGGGCGGCTGCAGCCTGGGCAGGCGGGGCACAAGGCCACCGGGACCCCCGCCCCCGGGCCTGGACCGCAGGGAGGCAGAGCAGGGGAGCGGTGCCCACACGGCCTTGGGACCTGGGCCAGGTTGGAGACAACATTGGCAAGTGCTGTATTTTGGCAAATAGAAGAACGACAGGCGTGGACGAGTGGCCTGAAAGCGCGGGAGCCGCGCTCCTGGGAGGAGGTGGGGCGGGGGGGCCGCGCGGCACCTACCTGTCGAGCACGTAGCCCAGGGCCTTGTGCCGGACCCCTGAGTACACCGAGGGGCTTGTCTCCCAGGCGACCAGATTGGAAGCATCGTGAAAAAGATGGATGTTGACCAAGTCAAAGGCACTGCGGGGACAGAAGGACACACAGTGACAGACAGCAGGCGCTGCGGGGCACCCGGCCTGGCCCAGCACTCCCGTCCTCCTCAGCGGCTCCAGGCCCACCCAGAGCATGTCCCCTGCCTGGTCAGAGCGGGACACACGCGACCTCGGCATCAGTCTTGAACTACGTTTCCTGCCAAAGAACAAGATGTGACTCGATGGCAGAAACTCTCCTCAGGCAGAGGGAGCGGAAGGATGAGAACCAGAGGGAAGAGGAAAGTGGGACGGAAGACAGGAACAGGACCAAGGGTACTGGGGGGAGGGGTAGGGGAGGGGGGAGGAGGGGGGGGGAGTGGGAGGAGGCAGCAGACTCCAGGGCCTGGATGGTCACACGCACTGGGTGATGCGGCCCGGTGCCACACACAGCCACCGGCCGCTCCCCGTGGGACCGGGACCCCCAGGAGGGGCACGAGAAGAGAAGCCCCCAGGCCCACGGCCCCAAGAAGGCCCTCAGGGAGACCCCACGGCAGGGAATCCGCTCGGCAGGG
>JAQQSY010004596.1:0-12216 GCA_028646535.1 Procyon lotor
AACAGGGAAAGATAGTCAACCCCAACCTTGGGGAGAACAAAGGAACAGGCCACTTCCCCAATCCAAGGATCTGTGCGGCCTGGCACGTATCTCTCACTAGCCCAAATTAGGACATGTACCTCTCCCTAAAATGATTGGTGGAAATATGTGACTCTGTAAAATGTTTGGCTGCCTATGTGCAGACCCCAATGTGGTGTCTTAAAACTATTGGCTACTAATGCACGGGCTTTGCTGTAACAGATAGTAACATTCTATATAAGGTCCCCCGAGGGGGGGCTCGGGGCTCTCAGCTGCAGACTGGTTTAAGGTCCCGCTGTGAGCCCAAGCCGGCTTGAATAAACACCCTTTGCATCTTGCATGAGAACGTCTCTTGGTGTCCTCCGTTCGCCGCAGGCTTCTTAACCCTTTCAATATATAGTATATATTGTATATACACACTATATATATAGTGTATGTATATATATAGATATATATATACAGTGTATGTATACTTACACATATCTTAGTCATCAATTCAGGGTGTAGAACATGCTATTATTATCCATAATAATAACAGCATTTATTATTGTCAGAATAACTTCCAACTCAAGTACTCAGACAGTTATTTCTAGAAAATTTATGCAACTCACCACATTTACTTCATATTCTCGTCCTCGAGTCCCCATTAGACTTGTGGTGGAAGTCCTCAGCACAGCCCCTGTTTTTTCACTTCTTTCTACTTTGTATCTATTTAGCATTTTGTGCTATATTTTAATTAATTTTTCAGATCTGGATGCAAAGTATTGATTCTTTGTGTGTGTGTGTGTGTGTGAAAGAGAGAGAGAGAGAGAGAGAGAGAGAGATACAGTTTACTGTTCAGCACATCCACCCAGACTTTTTACATTTCAATTATTTTTAATTTTTCACTTCCAGAATACCAATTTAACTTTTGGTCTGACTAGTCCTGCTCCTTTTTCCTAATAATCCATTATTGCCTTCCAGATTCAATTCTTTACTTTTGCCTATGTTACACATTAATTTTAAGGTTCCTTTCTTTTTTTTTTTTTTTTTGCCTGCCACTTGGGGCTGTGACCTTTTCTCAGTCACTGCACATACTGCAAGTTATACATTGTATTTCCTTGTGAGCTTTGTAATCCTCACCCAAGGGTTCACCAGCAGGAGACTTGTGAGATGGTTCCCTGCTAGTTAGCTGAGAGATCGGAAGATTAGGCCAGTTTCGTGTTTGTTTCTCAGGTCAGGGGCTTTCAAAATATTCAGCTAGGCAGAGAATTGAGCCCTTACATTTCTAAATGATTAATGTATGCTTGAGGCTTGAAGTTTTTCCTGTTTTTTTCACTTCCCTACTTACACAGGGCTGCAACCTTGTTTCTGTCTCTGCGTAGTTTCTACCTTCGGTCACCACAGTAGTGTGCCTTAAAACTATTGATTTTATTATTTATTATTGTTTTTATTGTGTTTTATTATTTCTTAGTTTATCATCTCTTATGAATCTAGAGGTCCACGGGGCTTAGCCGGGTGGTTCTTTTGTTCCAGGTGGTGTTAGCTTATCCTAGTCGGGCGGCAGTTATTTGGAGACTTGATAGGCTGGTAGGTCTGAGATAGGACTCGGGTATCTGATGCTTTTGTGTTGTGATCTGGAATGCTGGTTCTTTGGCTTGGTGTGGTATTAGCAAGGGCTGCAGTTAGCTGGAGGTGAGACTGGGTTGGCACATCCTGGAAGTTTGACTTAGCTGGCTGGAAGTCAGTGCCGGCTATCAGCAGAGAATAGAGCTGGGCTATTGATCATATTATAGGACTTTGAGTCCCCTTGGTGCTTCCGGTTCTTGGTCATGCTGCTTCTAAGAATGAAGAGGTAGACCAGACGGAAGAGTGGTGGGCAGCAAAGCAAAGTTTATTGAGCAGGAGTACAAAGCTCCTGGGGGTGGGGGGCGTGAGTGTGTTGCCTTCGGAGTTTCTAAGTGTAGGGGGTTTTATGAGGTTTTTTGCAGAACTTTCTTAAGCAATCAGGGTGTGCTGAGTTGTGCTAATCAGGGCTTTGGTCACGTATCTGTCTACCTGTTGGGTTAATGTCCACATGCTGATGGTCCTTTTCTTGCTGACATCTAGGGGCTTATGTCTTAACTGCCCCTTTCCTGTGATACTGACAAATGCTTTTGCGGCTGTCTTATTTTAGGACGTTTTGCAGAAAGCATTTCTGCAGAGGCTGCAAAGTAGAATGTCAGTGAGGTCCTGTCTAAGCTGCAAAACAGGGTGTCAGTGCTGTTTTATTTTAGCTGTCCTGACTCCGTATTTTCTTGTGGGGGACCCTGGCCCTGACTACCTCACTGTCCAACTAACTCCTAACAATCAGAGTGTCTCAGTTTTTCTCCAATGCGGTCTTGTCATGTGGTTTGGGCTTCTCACAGCAAGACCACTGGGTTGTGACAGGGGATGTTCTAAGTGTGGCAAAGGCAGAAGCTGCAGACACCTTAGAGCCTAGACCTAGTAGATATCGTGGGTGCCACATCTTGTTGGTCAAAACAGGCCACAGGGCTAGTCCAAATTTAAAGATAAGAGAAAAAGATTCTACCGCTCTACAGTGAGAGTAGAAAGGAATCTGTGGTCATTTTTACACTACCGCAGTTGTCATAACAAAGCCTCCCCAGGTAAGTTCTTAAAACCGTTTGGTTCTCATTCTTATATGATAGGTCCAAGAATAGACCATCCAGGCCTTGATGGCAGCTTTATGTCACCAGCAGCCCAGACTCCTGATTACAGGACAGTTGCAAATGCTCCAGCTATCACAACTAACTTTTAGGTAGAAATGAAGGGCTTGAGCAGACAGGCAAAATGGATCTAACTGAGTTAATCCCTTTAAAGAGCTCTTCTTCAAGCCTCTCATGACTGCTGCTTACAGCTATTGGCTTCCTCATCTGCAAATGAAGGTACAACAGTAATGTCAAAAAGGAAGCATGCCCTCGTGTCAGAGATATTATAAAGGTTCTCTTGTGTAACAGGAGGTAGAGATGAGCTAAATGAAGTAGGGCATGGATCCCAAACAAATCTAGCTCAGACTCCTTAACTTTCCATCTCCGACCCTCTTGCTTGCACCGGGCAGGGATTCCAACTGTGGCACAAGGAGAGGGTGCTTGTGGCAGGACAATATGTGTGTCTTACTGAGATGGACGCGTACATCAGCATCATGGCAGCAGGGGACATGCTTTAACCTGCAGGCAGCGGACACAAGGGTGGTAGGGTACTACTTAGAGAAGGATTTCAGTGCTCCTTATTAATAAAGTTCCATTTGTGAGCCTAATTACACACTTGCCAAATAATAGAGTTGACTTTTGTGTCATTTCCTCTTCAGTTGAAACTGGAGATGTTCTTTATTTGTAGATTTGAGAAGTCGGCCAAGTTTATGCTTAGGTCCCCGGCTGCGCCTTTGTACATACTTGCCCCTTCTTTCCAGGTCTGTTCTTCTGCCTCACCCTCTTACACGGTGCAGTGGCTATGGAGGGTCAAGAATCCCCTCCGAATGGAGAAACTCACTCACATGTAGGTGGTACTCACTGAACACAGCTTCACCTTCTGGATTTCTTGGGGGAAGGTTCTCTTCCGAACAGGGTACTGGTCAAAGCCATGCTTGACTCTCTACAAGATGACTCATTCGCAGTGAGTTGGCAGGCACCATGCCTAGCCTAGGAGGTGAAGGGCTTTATAGGGATCCTTTTCACAGTCCACATACAGATAATATCCCCTCTGCCTACATGTAAGGCCAGTCCCAGGCCATATGGCTCAGTAACAGTAGGGCCTTTGCCACAAGGAGGTTCCTCTTCTGCTCCTGCATTTGCTCTAGTAGGGACAGCAAGCGACAACCTGCAGGCCAGCCTGGCTTTGTAAAGTTTTACTGGGACACAGTAAGGCCCATTTGTGTGTGTATTGTTTATGGCTGCTTCTGGACTAGAGCAGCAGAGTTGAGTAGTTATAACAGAGACCGGCGACCCACAGAGTCTTTGCTCTTTCCTATTAACTATCCAAACTATTTCTTATTTATAGATTGTCCCTCTCTGGTGTCCAAGGCAGAATTGGTTCCCACTAAGGCTGCAGTTCTCAGTTTTGCCCCCAAAGGAGCATGTGGCAGGGTCCCCGGCTGGGGAGGGGCTGTGTTGCTGCTGGCGTCTGGGGGGTAGAGGTCAGGGACCCTGACAACGACCCTATGATGCACGGGCCAGCCCCCCCCCCCAGTAAAGAATTAGCCAGTCCCAATGTCCAAATGTCAATGTTCAAATGTCAGTGTTGAAGGCGAAACCCTGCTCTAAGGAAATGGGTGTTCTAGAAGACTGTTATTGTTCTTTCTTCAGTCACTCAACAAATATTTATTGAATGTGTACTAGGCACTAGGCTCATACTGAGTCATATATATATGTGTGTATCTATATGTTGTATATAATATACATATTATATATTTATATAACATACATATAATATTAGTGAATTTATATTATATAAATGTAATACAGATCTATAGACTTATACATTCTGTGTTATATATAATCTATATTTATATGTGTGCTATATGTAATATATAATTATATACATGTATTTTTTTATTTAACCCGCACAACAGATCATAAAGTTGATATTATTATCCCCATTTTATAGATAAGAAACCTGAAGCCCAAAGAAGTTAATTTACCTGAAATCATCTGATTAGTAGAGGAAGGAGATTTTAATGCAGTGCTTGACAAGTACGCTCTACTTTGATGAACGTGGGTTTTAATGGAGGAGAAAGCACTCTGAAGCTAGCCAGACTCGCCTTCAAAATTAGGGCTCGTCTACTCACATGCACGTGAAATGAAGACAGTGATATCTTCTCCGAAGCAGGTTGCAAAGATGGAATAAAATACCGAGCTGAAAGCACTCTATGACAGAGGCTGTAATCGTGAGTGCAACAAAACCGCTACTTACAATTACTTTATTTCCAGTGTTTAACAGGATGGTCGCGGACGTGTCCAGTGCTGAAATCGGAGGGGACAAAGGTATCACTTTCTCCCCTGGAACGTGAGCAGATTTCTCGATTATCAGCCCCACGGAGAAAGTGGCTCCTTCCCCGCTCCCTCCCCCACGGCCCACTCCTGGCAGGACCCCTTCTTTGCAGTGGGCTGGGGAGTAAATGAGTGAGGCTAAGACTTCTTTCTGGGAGCCCCCTTCCCGCGTCTGTCCGTCTGTCGGGGTGGCTTCTCCCCGCAGAGCTGCGGGGCCCGGATTAACCGTGGTGGTGATAGACTGCCAGCGAGGCGCGGGGCCTAATCGCTGCTCCCCGCACAGCCGCGCTCCACACACTCCCGCCCCAGCACTGGCAACTGTCAAGAAGGTTTTCTCCTGACGGAGGAACACAATTTCACATTTTCAGAGTAAGGCATAAACGCGCCAGGCGGCTGAGACGCTGAGATGCGGGTCCAGCTGCACTCGAGCGGCACTTCACAGCGCGTTGGCAGCCGTGGCACTCTTCCCCTGTCTTCAACCAGCGGCCTTTGTCTTTTTTTATTTGTCTGTTTTATTTCTCTTTTTGCCCCAAGGCTTGACACTTTACAAAGTTAAGTCTGTAGCCTTGGCTACATTATTTCCAGAAAAAAAACAGAGCAGCTTGGGCTCTGGGATCATTGGAGCGTCACAACCGGGGTCTCAAACTTGGGAGGAAGAATTCAGGGGGCCTTTTGCATCAGTTCCACTCCCTGAATCTTCTCCTTCCTCTGATGGCCCCTTCTTTGCCCACTCACACCGTAATTATCCAGTCTTCCTGCTCTCATCTCCTAGCTCCCTGACATCGGCATCATTGGTGGACACAAATAATGATGGAAAGGATTTAGTCCTGCCCTGCAGAGATTCCGGTCTGGAGGAAGAGCCCAAACTGTGCACAGACCAGACAGCATCCTTCTGGGTTCAAGCAAATCATAAAAGAGGACTATTTTGCTTGTCTCAGAAGCGCTAAAGCTGGGAGCAAAGTTAAAGCCCCCCCCCCCCCAAACACACACACATTCTAAACAAAGAAGCCAGACCACTTATGAAGGATTGCTAAAAGATAACCACCACCACCATCACCACCACCCCACCCCCGCCAAATGCCCATCAACCCCTCATTCATAACTGACCTTGAGGTGTGAGAGAAGGCTGCAGAATTGCTGAAGGAAGGACAGGAGGGTTTCTTTGTGAAATCGGAATGATGCCAGTAAATGATAGATGCAACAACTGTGCCCCAAAGCATCTTCTTTGTTCACCATGCCCAAGCGGACAAAGAGATTGGCAGACGCAGTGTATACCCCAGCATAAACCAGAGAGATCTTTCTAACACGGAAAATATACCAGGGCCAAGTCCAGAGCTCAAGTGTGGCTGGTGGCATCTCAGATTAAAGCGGGCTTGCTTTGGTATTTGAAAAGAGGCAAGATTCCCTACTTCACCTAGAAAACCCCAGTGTGAAGCCTGGGATGGACTCACCACCCCCAGACCAACACTTTCGAGGAACCGCCCCATGTGGAGGGGAATGAGGTATGTCGGGGAAACAGACAGCAGAGGAAACCCACACCAACCACGTGTGATTAAGCATCTCTATGCTTAATTCACGGTATAAAAAGATATCTAAGGATCAGCAAATGTTTGAGGAAACCAGCAGTACAGAAAGGAAGGACCAAAGAATTTCTGACTTCAGAGGAAAGAGAGATTTTAAGACTAATTATTAAAATATCCTTAAGGAAATTTACAAAACAAGAATAGACTACTACTAAAAATAGGAGCAATAGGATAATTTTTTAAAACAAATGCAGAAATTAAAAATAAGACAATCTAAATAAGAACAAATCCAAAGCGTTAAAAGAACTTTTTAGGGAAAGCTACTAAAAATTATAGCAAAAGGACAAAGAAATATAAATATGGGATATTAAAATAAAAGTAAGAAACATAGAAAAATAATTTAGGAGATCAACATCTACCTCATAGGTCTTCCAGGTGGAAAACAGAAGAAAACATGGAGGGGAGAAAATAATCAGTGGAAAGTTAGGAGGGAAATTTTTCAGAACTGGAGAAAGATACTGACTCAAGATTGACCAGATACTGCAAGACAATGGAGCAGTGACCTCAATGTTCTAAAGAAATATGATATTTTATAACTTGAATTCTATACCCAGAAAAACTATCAATGAAGAGTAAAGTTAGATATTCTCATACATAAGGTCATAAACTTTACCTACCAAACACTCTATAAAAAAATTACTTGAGAATGTTCTTAAGAAAATGAGAAGGGAATCTAGGAAATAAGTCAAATAAGTGTTAGAAGTGTGGTTTCTAAAAAACACAGAAATTACTACAGAGTGCAATAAAAGAAATACCAGCGTGATGTAAATTGGAACCAGCAGATAGAGCGTCTCATGGCAAGGTTCTTCGGAGGAAATACATTTTATTCAAGAAATATTGTGACTTTAGTGGGAGCTGAAAGATCCAAGCACCATGCTGACATCTTTTCTCAAAAAGAAAAAAAAAATACAATGATAAGCTCTAGTCAAAATTAAAAAGCACAAGAAAGTCATGAAAAGTCAAAGCAAAATGCACTAAATTATGTCATTAACTTGAGCAATTTATGGCATATTAAAAAGAGATTGAGAGAATAATCTTATTGGTCTTGACACTCAGAACATTCTCTTACAAGCAGCACAAATTTGATGATGTAAAATTAATTTTCTCCATGGATCTAATCACACTATTTAGTTCTGTGGCAAATAATATTTACATATCATGATATGCATTTTATTTAAGGATTTTAAACCTGTGGACAAAGCACTTAACACATAATAATAATTATAGAACAGAATGTCAATGCCAAAACCTTGTTAATATACAAAATAATAAAGCTGATGAAGGATGGAAAGTAGGGCAGGGGAAAAAAAAAATGGAAAGTAACATAAAGGTTGTTTATTTCTGAATAATGATGAATCAAGGGATAGTGTCTAAAAAAATCAAGAGATAGAACCAAAAGTAGAGATTCCAGTATATTAATTAACATTTTAAAGATCATCAACAAAACCAAAAATAACAATTTAACCAACAAATTCAGAGACACAGAAAGGAAAGTGACATTATTATGTGTAGATGAGTTAAATCCTTCATCTTCCAAATGAGAAAGTCCATAGACCAAAAACTATTTGGACTACTATTGAGAATAATGATGGTAACCAATGTTAAAATCAATTTCCCTCTAGGAAATGAAGGTGAGGGTAGAAGGATCATTATTTTCTCAATCATTAATAGTCTGTACTCTATCAATTATCCTTTATCCTAGTTGTAGCATTTCTCTGATTTACAAAATAGACAGTGACGACAAAACAAACATATTTCCTGAGAATTAGATTTGGGGACATTCTGGGTGAGTCCAAGTGTTGTGCTTCCAAGCTTACCTTTTACTCTCTTATTTAAAGTTCAATAGATGTTTACAGTTGTGACAATAATTGGATAGCAAGGTAAAACTATAATCTTGCTGAGCTAAGCCCAGGAGGTCCAGTGGCACAGCAAGACATATTACCCAGATTTGCAAAGTTATATAACGTTTTGTATTCATCCTAGAACTAGGTGATGGAACACGGACAAACAAGAAGTTATGAACCCCAATGTTAGATCCAGACAACATAACTTAAGTACGTAATGTGTATCAGGCTAAGCATCATTCTTTGTCGCTGTCAACGGCAGGCCCCTCAGTCCCCGTAACCTTCAACTGTTCCCCTCCACTGATCAGCTAATGTCCACAGTTAGATAATAGGCATTTAATGCCCTTACCATCTGACGGCACTCACCCCCTCCAAACTCATCTCCTACTATTCCCATTGTGAGCCGGAGGTAAAACTAAACCAAAGCAGCTGCATCTGGAAGCTTGGGCAACAAAAGGACACAGCGAATGGTTTTTTTTTTTTTTTTTTAGGATTCTCTAGTCCCTGGATTATGGTTTTGTTTTGTTTTGTTTTTTTGATTGTGGTTTTTAAGTACCACTTTCTAAGAGAACCAGAGCTTCTTGGAGAAATGACTGATGCCAGGTTTAGGGTAGATAACGGAAAAATATGAGCTAGGTGCTCCGTCTCATACCACATTTCTTTTCTCTTACGTGGAAAATCTTGCTCCAGTAACACTGGCCTAATTTATTTCCTTTACTCTGTACTATGCATTAGCTTTCAAAAATATAACACTAGTATTACTTGTAACATGAAAATACTGAGCAGAGTCAATTCTACGTGTTCGTAGAACACAGATTCCCCACCCCCACCCCGGCTCTCTGAAAGTCAAGTGTTCCCGTGAAACCTTTTAAGTCAGAATGTATCCCTTCACCCCTGCTCGCTGAAAGCTCAGATTATGCCACTTTGCTTTAATGAAAAACCCACATTAGTATTAGTATTTAGTATTAGTATTGTAATAGTATTACTGTAGTAATTAGTATAGTATTAGTATCGTATTAGTAATAATACTAATTAGTATTAGTTTTTGCTAACCGAAAGAAACCCGAAGAGGATTTTCCTGTTTATGAAAAAAGGAAAAGACATGGTGGTATTAACGTCCAGTCTCCCATAAAAGTGTGGTGATGTAATGAGAACTTCCAGAAAACGGGGATACCTACACATGCCCCATGAAGGCTCAGTAATCTTTGGGATAATTCTGTTCTTTAATCTCATGTATAATTAGATTGATTTATTCACTTCATTTCCAACTGTTACATTTGTTTTTCCTTAATTTGATTAAGGCGTTTATAAAATTCAAAAGTCAAACTATACAAATACAAAAAGATATACTCAAAGTAGCCTCGTTCCCACCCCTCCTCTACCCTCCACTTCTCTCTTCTACTGTTTTGTTGTTCTGTTTTGTTTTGGGGGGGCTACTTTCTGGTTCATCCTTTCAGTGTTTCTTATTGAATAACTAGGATACTACTATCCCACGCTTTGCTTTACTCAATAACATATTGTGGTGATCAATTGATATCAATTCAAAGATATCTTGTGAGATTAGTTCTCAGGGTCTTTTCTCTAGTAAAACTAATTTTATTTCTTAAAAATGCTACCTATGCAAAACTAAACAGTCCCTTTTTAGTTGCATCCTAAGGACACATATGATTTTTCATTGGAGCTGCTTTTTCTTAAGCCACAGATGAGAACCCTCCAGCTCGTCTGTTCATTAAAGGCTAAGTCGATCCTAGCCTCTGTATTCATACTCAGACCATTCCCTATGCTTGGGACATGGTCTTATTTGTTCTTCATTTGCCTTATATGTGAGGCAAGGCCAAACTCAAATCTTAACTCCCTATGAAGCTTTATCTAGTCTTTTCTTTCTAGAAGAGAATTGTGCCTTTGCATCTACAGTGTCTAACTTGATAGCCATCACATAGAAAATGTTTAATAAATGCTAGGGATGACTTAAGGGTAATGTAGAAAGAATATATGTTTGTGGGTCAGATAAGTTCTCTGTTCAAATTCTAGCTGAGCTACTTTGTAGCTACATTAGTCATCTATCGCTCTGTAACAAATTACCCCACTAATAGCTAGTCAGACAATATACACTTTTTATCCCACAGTTTTCTGGCACAGTTTAGCTGGATGCCTTGGCTCAGGGTCTCTCACAGGCTACAGTCAAGGTGTAGGTGGGGCTGTGTCCTCATCAGAAGGCTCAACTGGGGAATCCACTTCCAAGTTCACTCATAGAGTATTGGATGGATTCAGTTCCTTGTGGATTGTTGGACTGAGACCTCAGTTTCTCATGAGTTATTAGCTGGAGGCCTCCTTTGCTTCCTTCACATGGGCTTCTCCATAAAGCATGTTGCAACATGACAGTTGGCTTCATCAGAGAAAGCAAGCAAGAAAGCAAGAGAAAGTACTAGAGAGAAAACGAAAATCACAATCCTTTATAACCTAATGATGCGTGCTCGCTTCGGCAGCACGTATACTGAAATTGGAATGATATAACCTAATGATGGAAGTGATATCCCGTCACATCTGCCATGTTATGTTCCTTAGAAGAAACTCATTGGTCCAACCTGCAGTTGAGCAGATGGGATAACACAAGGGTCCAAACACCATAAGGGGGGGAATCTTTGGGGGGCCTGTCGGAAGATGCCTAACACAGAAACTTTTAACCTTAGGCAAATTACTCCAACTCTCTTTTCCTTATATTTTATTAACAACCTGCCTTAAGTGTGCCAGTGTTAATATTCTTTAACAACCTGCCAGTGTGAGAGGGTGATTTCTAAGATAAAATGTCTTTTTGCAGCTTGGATTCACCAGTTCAGTCTTATAAAATTTGCTGATTCTTATGACTTCCTGTTTGAGTCTAGTACCTTCAGAGAAAAACAAACCAAGTTCACCAGCACTGTAGGAAACACTGATATATAAACTTGAATGTTTTTTGTTTTCCTTATAAATCTAGGTGGGAAACTGATCCATGATAAGCCTGCTAAACAGTGCATGGTTTTGTAAGATATGTTATATTGCACAACTATGAGATACTCTGAGAGTTTTTGCTAGGTTTTTTTGTCCCTTGTTTGTTTGTTGTTGTTGTTTTTTTCTTGTTTTCATTATTGCAATAAATTTTACTGCCAAGTCTCAATAGCTTAGAGTCAGGAGAAGCCCTCAAGACACACACATCTGAAGGAAGAAATTCCTCCAGCCAAAGTTAAAGGAAACTACCACCACCTGTGTGAATCCATTTTAAGGTTTTCTGAAATATTTTGGTTATGAAACATATAGGAAACTATCTCCATTCCAGTTATTTTTCCCTGTCTCCCATGAACCAAAGTATTGACTTGGGAGTTAGGATGATCTGCACACATGACCTTTCCAAGCCCCACTTAGCCATCCATAAAATGGGACTCATGGTCCTATCCTCAAGACCTATCAGTTGGCTTCCTTACAGGACATGCAGGGTTTGAGAGGAGCCCCTAGAGATCCAGTGGATCTCTGTATGTGAAGGTAAATGAGCTTGAACACAGTGGAACAGCAGTGGAAAGAGGGTGCTGTGTTTCTTTTAACTGTCATCAGAGAGACTGATTTTGAAGAAAAAAAAATCAACTCGGGGGAGTAAGTATCAAATTAGGGACTAATAGAGAGTCAGAATTGAATTCCTAACCCATGGGGGCATTGGGCAAAGAGGAAAAATCCAGATGTAAAACCCACATGAAAGACAAGGAACAAAGAGAGAAAAGAAAAGAAAAAAAAAAA
>JAQQSY010004597.1:0-12214 GCA_028646535.1 Procyon lotor
GGGAACTCTCTTACACTGTTGGTGGGATTGCAAGCTGGTTCAGCCACTTTGGAAAACAGGGTGGAGATTCCTCAAGAAATTAAAAATAGAGCTACCCTATGACCCTGTCATTGCACTACTGGGTAATTACCCCAAAGAAGCAGATGCAGTACAAAGAAGGGCCACATGTACCCCAATGTTCATAGCAGCAATGGCCACAATCGCCAAACGTGGAAAGAACCAAGATGCCCTTCAACAGATGAATGGATAAAGAAGATATGGTCCATGTATACAATGGAATATTATGCCTCCATTAGAAAGGATGAATACCCAACTTTTGTTTCAACATGGATGGGACTGGAAGAGATTATGTGGAGTGAAACAAGTCAAGAGGAAAGAGTCAGTTATCTTATGGTCCCACTTACGTGTGGAGCATAAGGAAAAATATGGAGGGCATTGTGAGAAGGAAGGGAAGCGTGAATGGGGGGAAATCAGAGGGGGCGATGAACCATGAGAGACTGTGGACTCTGAGCAACAAACTGAGGGCTTGGGAGGGAAGGGGGTGAGGGGTTGGGTGAGCCTGGTGGTGGGTATTGAGGAGGGCACGTATTGCATGGAGCACTGGGTGTGGTGCATGAACAATTAATCTTGTAATGCTGAAAAAATAAAATAAATGTATTTGGGGAAAAAAATAAAACATTACATTCAATGGTTAAAAAAATAAACATTCTTTTATAGCTCCTTATAAAAAATAAATTCTGGATGGATTATGTGATTAGATATAAAAATTGAAGCTACACAAAAATCAGAATATAAATGTATATAAAGTTCTGTGTTGGTTTAGGAATTCCTTAGCAAAACAATGGAAAATTAATAGGACATCATCAATACAAAAACTGCTCAGAATTAAAACTACTGCATATCATAAACAATGTAAGAATAAAAAACTAAGGGGTGCCTGGATGGCTCATTCAGTTAAGCACCCAACTCTTGGTTTTAGTTTTTGTAGTGGTTTCGGGGTCGTGAAATAGTACCCTGCATCAGGCTCCATTCTCAGGGCAAAGTCTGCTTGAGATTCTCTCTCCCTCTGCCCATCCCATTCATGCACTCTCTCTCTCTTTCTCATAATTAAATAAAATATTTTTTAAAAAGAACAAAAAAAAAGGGGTGTCTGGGTGGCATAGTCGGTTAACATCTGACTCTTGGTTTTGGCTCAGGTCATGATCTCAGGGTTATAGGATAGAGCCCTGTGTTGGGCTCTGCTCACTGGAGAGTTGGGTTGGGATTCTCTCTCTCCTTCTCCTTCTGCCTCTTTCCCCTTCCCCTAAAATAAATAAATAAATCTTAAGATAAAAGAACAGAATAGAATTTAAAATTCTAAGAGTTAATAGCTTTACTACACAGCTGACTCATAAATAAATAAAGGAAAAGAGTATTATCCCAATAAAAAAGGAGACAAGGGGAATAAACAGACAACTCATGCATAGGGAAGAAAGAGGAAAAGAAATTACTTGGTGGACTGTGCCACAAATATAAAGCTAATATGAAAATTCTAAGGAAAGGAAACAGCATGTGCAACAATGCAAAATATGTGACACACCATTAGGTTCTTAAGAAACACCAAGTAGGGGCGCCTGGGTGGCTCAGTCGTTAAGCGTCTGCCTTCGGCTCAGATCATGATCCCAGGGTCCTGGGATCGAGCCCGCATCGGGCTCCTTGCTCAGCAGGAAGCCTGCTTCTCCTGCTGCTATTCCCTCTGCTTGTGTTCCCTCTCTCACTGTGTTTCTCACTGTCAAATAAATAAAATCTTTAAAAAAAAAAAAAAAAAAGAAACACCAAGTATAAGGAGGTAGGGTATAGGAATATAAAGATAGGGGTCTGATTGTGCAGGTAATGATGAGCCATTGAAAGATATTAATAATAAACAGACACAACCAGAGTGATATATTAAAAACAAAGAGACATGACCATTTTGATACATTAGTCTTCTGTGGCAACAATGAGGAAGTCCTTAAGAAAGGAGACAGTGTTATAACAAAAAATTTGATAGAACAGGTTCAATGTCTTATCTCAAATTCTTAATATATAAAGTTCTAATTTATCAACTGGAAAAAAAAATAGTTCTTAAGACAAAAGAAAAGTCATGAAAGCATCTTACCATGAAGGTGGATCTTCTATTTTGGGGACTATACCCTATCCTATTCCCTCAAGAATGAACACTTCTAATTGCTTTGCCAACAGTAATGGATCTGTTGACAGGTTAGTTACTTTTGGTTGGTTGGTTTTATCAAGGTAGTCTATGGCTACACAAGAAAACAAAATTGATAGGTGCTGATAGAGATCAAACAAAAAACTGTCTTCAAATTACCATTAGTTTCTAGTTACCTAAGTTAATTCAATACTACTACTGTCACAAATGTTTTCACTATTGATTATGTAGTAATACCTAACTAATCTTAGCATCTGGTAAGGAAGCACTCAAGATATTAAACCATCAGACTTTAAATCTGTTTCTTAAAGCTCTCATAACTTGGGGCACCTGGCTGGCTCAGTCAGTAGAACATGCAACCCTTGATCTCGGAGTTGTAAATTCAAGCCCCACAATGGGTGTAGCGATTACTTAAAAATAAAAATCTTTAGGGGCTCCTAAAGTTAAACATCCAGCTCTTGATTTCAGCACAGGTCATGATCTCATGGGTGGTGAGATCAACCCCACATGGGGCTCCACACTCAGCATGGAGTCTTCTTGGGATTCTCTCTCTCCCTTTCCCTCTGTCCCTCTCAAATAAATAAAATCTTTTAATAAAATAAAATAGAAGTCTTTAAAAAGTAAAAAGTAAAGCTATCATAACTGATAGCACATACTTACATCCGTTGTATTAACAGAAGAGATCATAAAAATCATATTTTATCTTATAAAACAGTTTTTTCCTGATTTTTGTAATGAGCTCACAAATGAAAAGCTCATATTAAATAAATCACTTCCATCTACCTAAAACAGTAAAGATATCTGATTAAATATTTTGAAAATGATGAACAAAATTGATAAGCACTTAATTTTTATCAGTTAAGGGAATAACTCTTATTTGGGTGGAAGGTAGTAAAATATTAACTAGAAATCCAGTTGATTATTAAAAAGACAGTCTCAGAGTGCCAATCAATGAGACTACTAGACTAACCACAAAAGCCACTGTCTAGGGAATTTCAATTAGCAGTTAAGTTTTCCCAAAGCTTTCTCCCACTGGCAGAGAATTAAAAAACTTGTTTACATATTGCCTTGAGCAAACCAGAAGAGTACTACCAGTCCAATGTGAACTATAATTATACATTCATAATACCCTCCTGAATGAAAAATTTTCATTTATTCTTCTCCTGCTTCTCAAGTTTAACTAACTTTAGAGAAGATCTTAGTAAAAACAACAAAAATTTCATGGCAATGTACTTTTGATTTCATCCTTTTTCCAAGTTATATATAAGGACAAAAATGTAGTTCTCTGGAGACACAATGCGAACCAAGACCTTATATCACCTACTCCCCAAAATATAATTAAAATTATTCTGAAAGTGCTTGCACCTATACTTTTGCACTAGCTAAAGTGAAAGTGCAAAGTGTACCATTCTTAACTTCACCAAGTCACACAGATTTCAAAGCAGATGCAAGAAAACAGAAATAAGGTAATTTATTTTGTTTGCCTCTAGAAAAATTGAAATTGTTCCCTCTGTAGGACAACATAATATAAAATGGAAATTTTGTTGTAACAAGAAAAGAGAGAGCAATAGAAGCTAGAGGATTGGGAAAAGGGGGGATCTCGCCATAAAGAGATAAATGGGGCTTATTTAAATGCAAGACATGGACAACTTTTAGGAGAGAGGTGTAATTATTATACCTTTAGTCAACTTAAATTTACATTCCTTGTACCCTAAAAGCAGCACCTTTGAGGATATAAATCATTCTTTAAAGAGTCACTTCACAGAACAAATTCCTCAGTTTCTCTCTAAATGTTTCTGAAAGTTGTATTAGGTAAAGATATATCCTTAGATTTATAAAGTTTAATAAGAAAAAATAAGGTAGCATATAGCTTCAAATAATTCCAGAAGAGAAAATGAACTAACAGCATAAGAAATCAATTTAGAGTTTATTTTAGCTGGTGTTTCAGTATGAGGTCAGAACATCACCAAAAAGACTGCTTGAGCTGATCCCAGCTCCAAACACTAAAGCTGTCTGTATAGAATACAATCCCCTTCTCAAGGTAGAAGGCTAAGGAGATGTAGGATGAATTCTATCTCAGTAGATAAATAGCTCTATATCAGGAAAAAGTCACTGTTTCTTTAGCAATTCTGATATCAATGTTGATGATATAGAAATTCCCACACCACTTTAGCCACCGATGGCTAAAAGAAACTGTTAGTCAAGGTTTATTAACTTAAACATACATGTGTATTTGAAATCAGAACAATTTGCTCTTGTAACTATTATAGGTATAGAATATACATATAATCTCTGGTGAGAGAAGCAAAAGTCTACTTCGAGAAATTCTGGGGGCACCTACATGGCTCAGTCTGTTAAATGTCTGTCTTTGGCTCAGGTCCTGATCTCCAGGTCCTGGGATGGAGCCCTGCCGCTCAGTGGGGACTCTGCCTCTCCCTCTCCCTCTGTCGGGGAGCCCCATCCCAACCGCGGAGCACATGCACATGTGTTCTCTCTCTCTCAAATAAATAAATAAAATTTTTTAAAAAGAAAAAAATTCTGGAACTAACTGTATTCTAAATACTCAATGGTTAATGAAAGTCCCCCGCTGACCAACACCAAAAAAAAAAAAAAAAAAAAAAAGATCCAGCCTCCTTTATTTAGGTTCAAATAATATTTCAGGTATAAAAACCTTGGGAAAACTACGAACGCTATGGTTATATCTTATCTAAAGGACACTTACCCTACATTTTAAAATCTAAATTTATAATGGTAAAGACAAAAGGAACCAAAAAGGGGTCTAAACAATCAGAAGAGTTGCCAAAGTTTATTAAATTTAACAATTTACTCAAAATTGTTGGGAAAAAAGTAGTCAATCAAGCTACAAGTATTTTATACAGATTTCTAATAGAGTTAGTTAAATATACATACATATATATAGCAGCAGCAGCAGCAGCACCATAGCAGATTAAAAGAGGAAGATAAGGGGGATATTCCATTGAAAAGACCCAATAAAATTTGGCAATAATAGAACATTAAATACAACAAGAAATGAACTTTAAAACAGAAAGCCAGGACTCAGCTGCTGGAAAAGGCAAAGGTTAGCTGCCACTGGGGGAGAAGTAGAAAACCTACTGTCACCCTCCTCAACTCTACACCGACACAGACAAAAGCCTTCAACCACTGAGTAAAGGTAGGAAACCAATTCTTACCTGTGCTAACACAATGATGCAAAGGGGGGGTTGGGGGGGAGAAAACTGTCTTATAGCCAACCCTTTCCATGCCTACCAACGTTAAGAGTTCATTTGTGGGGCTGGAAGAGAAAGAGCAAACCCACCTGCACACTGATGTCTGCCTCTAGGAAAGAGACAGATAGACCAAGAAAGCACTACCTTGAGGTTCTAGCACACAAGACCTCCTAAGGCTAAAAGTTGGAACAGGAGAACTAAGAAATCCCCTTGTTGCCACCACAAAATTTATTCCAAGAGGAAAAAGCAGTCTATTGCTGGGGAGGAGCATCAAGAGAGAACCCTTATGTGGCTCAGGTGTCCAAAGCCTGCTGCTGAAAGCTGAGAGTATAGCAAGACTGAAAAGGTCCCACCATTACCCCAAGCCTCATACTAGGCACAAAGTGGCAACAGACTACCTACAAGAAGGCGAAGTCTATGAGCAACAACTGGAGCAACAACAAAACCCAAACTAAAATCAAACTATAGACTTAATACTCAATTCCCTATCCTAATGTCCTGACAGAAAAAAAGGACGTAAATATTTCGGGGCATAAATCTCAGTCTCTGCTTTTCTGTCACATAGAATATCCAAAACTCAAACAATAATTATAATAAACACAAGAAAGCAGGAAAAATAAATCTATCATCATGACATAATCAACAGAACCAGACCAAGAGATGTTGGATATCAAAGAGGCACTTTAAAATAACAAGTTTAATTTAAATTTAAATTTAAAATAACAAGTGATTAATAAGTTAAAAGACCTAGGGGGAAAAGTAGAGAACATGTATAAACAGGGAATTTCAGAAAAGTGCTATGGAAATACTAGATATAAAAATAGCAAGATCAAAAAGAATTCCTTTGATGAAAAATAAATCTGTGAAGAAATAATGGTTGAGATATTTACAAAATAAAAACAACAAATTACAGATCCAAATACAGAGAAACTAGGAAAGCTCAGAGAAGTTATATTTTTATATATAATGCCAGTTCCTTATAGAAAACATATAGTAAATCTTGGTTTTAGTGCAATCTGGCAATCTCTGCTTATTATTTAGAATATTCAGACCTGTGCTATCCAATATGGGAGCCACTTGTCATAGATGGTTATTTAAACTAAACTGAATAAAATATAAAATTCAGTTCTTCAATTGCACTAGACATATTCAAGTGCTCAGCAGAAACATGAAACTGAGGGCTACCTAACATATTTCTATCATTTCGGAAAGTTGTTTTGGATAGTGGTGATTTAGAACATTTACATGCAATGTAATTACAGAGTTAAGACTAAATCTACTACCATGTTTCTTCTTAATTGCTTCATTTCTTTATTTTTATCACCCTCTCTTCCTGTTCTCCTTTTCATTAATAAAGTACTTTTTATGATTTCATTACTTTTCTCTGCTACAGACTAATTGACTATCCCTCTTTTTTTTCTTCACATTTTTTGTAGTTGCTAGAGGGTTTATATTAAACATCTTTAGCTTACTAAAATCTATTTCCAGATACTACTATACCACTTTATGTATACTGTAAGAACATTACAAGTCATTTCCTCTTCCTGTCCTTGTCACTAACTGTTGTCACACATTTCACTTGTGCATTGTTATTATGCATGCCCATTTCCATAATCTTTCAAATGTAATTCTGATGACAAAACTATTAGAAAACGCAAAACCCTGTAACAAAGGAATACTATTTTAAATACTTCACTAATATTAAAAGTAAAGATTTTAAGGAAATTTATTTTAAAAGTCTAGAATTCTGGCTCTTGCTAACCCAATAAGTGATAAGAAACCAACGTCTTTATCACTAATAACTTTTTGCATCATGAAACCCTATATTGTCTATCTCAAGCTTCAATTTTAGCACTTAGGCAAATTATTTCATAAATCTGTTATCTCAGACTCAAAGGCGTTTTGGTTTTGTTTCACATCTCCTTAGCTTCATGTTTGGAAGATGCAGGACCTTAAGAGAATATAGAACTAAAGAAAATAATAAGATCTACTAAATAGCTGATTAGTAAATTATCATTTTAATAGTCGTTTGAACTTGGAGCCTCCAGTTTCATATGTATAATACCATTAGTCATGTTCAAGATTTTGGTTTTGAAGATGCATATAGGTTTTTTTGTAGTTTTGGGGAGCGGTATATATGTACATTTGATTATTTATCTATCTTGTTTTTGCTATTGGTCTTTTTTAAATTACTTTTTAATCACTTGTTTCACTGTACCTATTATTTTCTTCTCACATTATATTCTTTAAACTATTTTACTTTGCTAAGAAGCAATGGTTTCTAGATCATCTTTTCATTCAAAAGCTTCACTTGAGACACTAGACGAAGATATGAATCATTCCATCCAATGAAGTCTGTGCCTATACTTTTAAAGTATACTATAGATACCTACCTGCTTCCTTGAGACAGACTGTGATCATCTCCATCACTCAAAAGACTCACTATCTCAGATTCATTTTCAAAACAGAAGCATATATATAATATGGCTTTTGAGCCACTGGGCCAGCCATACATTATACCTTTTGACTAAATATATTTTGTGGCTCATTTCTCATGAATCTAGTTATACTGTAAACAGCAGACAATGAATAAATCTACTCTTTTTCATGGCAAGGTCACAACTCTCATATTTTTACTGGCTTACTAAATTAAAATGACTAAATTAAGCTCCCATTTTTAAAAAATCATACAGTGAGCTGAAAATGAACAGATACTTCAGTATGGCTGCCAACAACATCATTAAAAAGAATTAATATAATCCAATCTTAATCTTAAAAGACCTAACAAAACATACAAAAACTGTGTACACTTATTATTAAGCATTCATTTTTCACAAAAGAGTAAAGTCCTAAAATTCAAAATCTAAGAATTTTTTTTAAAGTGTAAGTCAAGCCTTAAACATTAGTTCCTCAAAGAAAAGTTCCTAGATACTTACCCAAGTCTTCCTAGCATCTCAAGCTCAGGAACTTGTGGTCCACATGTCTCTATCTGCAGTGGCTGATATTCATATAGAGCTTCTTCAAGCTTTTGAATAGGTGCTAATGAAATATGCTGACCCTGTTAGAAAAATGAAGGAAAGCAATACCTTTCAATAATACTTTCATATTACTACGGCTTTGTAGACTAAATTCCTTCCTCACTTTAAAAATATTATCCTGAGGCACCCAGGTGGCACAGTCACTTAAGCACTGGACTCTTGGTTTCAGCTCAGGTTGTGATCTCAGGGTCCTGGTACTGAGCCCTGAGTCAGCTCCATCCTCAGCGGGGAGACTACTTAAAACTCTCTTCCTCACCCTTTGTCCTTCCCCCTACTCCAAAGTAAATAAATAAGGGGTTTTTTAAAATAGAATAAAAAATAAAAATAACCACTGGCAAGGTCTTGCTGGCTCAGCTGGTGGAACATACAGCTGTTGATCTCAGGGTCCTGAGTTTGAGCCCCACATTGGGTATAGAGATTACTTAATAAATGAATAATTTTAAAAGGAAATAAAATTTAAAACATAAAAAAAAAATTTAAAACATATTATCCATGAAGTCTGCTAATTCATGGGTACAATTCATTATATTACTGAAACCCACATTTTATAATTTATAGTAATTTACATATGGTTTTAAAAAAGAAAACTGGAGGGCTTGGGTGCCTCAGTCGGTTAAGCAGAGCTGCCTTCAGCTCAGGTCATGATTTCAGAGTCCTGGGATAGAGCCCCGCATGAGGCTCCCTGCTCAGTGGGGAGTCTGCTTCTCTCTCTCCAACTTATCTCTCTCCAACTCTCTCTCCAAAGGACTGTGCTCTCACTCGCTCTCTCTCTCTCTCTCTCACGCTCACTGTCTCTCAAATAAAAAAATAAAATCTTAAAAATAAATAAATAAAAAGAAAAGAAAACCAAATCCATCATTAAATTCAAATTTAGCCTTAAAAGAATATAGTTATTCAACCTCAATGGTAGAATTTAGCAAATATAAAAGCTTAGTCCATCCTCACATTTTCCTATTTATTATACAGCTGAGAGTTTTGATAAAATCAGTGTTTTCTTGAAAGCCCTAATTAGGGAAATATACTAATGAAATTATCCTCCACAAAATTTTGCCACATAAACATCCACTCTCTTAAGTCTTTACAATGAAATCAAAGTTACTTACCAAATGTGTGTATATGATGTCTACTTACACACACACACTGGGGATTTTGTGCTATAAACTAAGTTGAATGAAACATCCAGGATTTTTTTAAAAACAAATAATTACTGAATAACCAAAAGAAAAGCACTGTATTGGATTACATTCATACAAAATGAAATGCCATTCAGCCATATAACATCATTTAAACTAATTAAACATAAAAGAGATTTATCATACATCTGAGCATAGTTTTTTTTTGAGCGTAGATTCTAATTTTTAAAAATCCCTATTTTTTTCTTATATTGTTCATGTTTTCAGATTCTAACTCTAGTTCTGTTATTTATCTTTGTATGGTGTTCATCAAGTTCTTTATTTCCTAACTTTTTAGTAAGAACCAGTTTTTATGGTTATTTATTCCACCATTTTCTAGTTTATAGTTTATTTCTGTTGTTACTCCCTTAGTTTCCTTTTCCCCTAAATTACTAATACAGTATATTTTTCTCTTTTATTTACAAAAATAAATAAAAACCATTGACTTAAAAGTGATAAAGTGCAACTGAGACAGTGAGGAACAACCACTGACAATGTTTGTATCTGACTTGTGGTTTTTCTCTTCAACAAGTTTTAATCCCATTTAGCATCACCCTAGCTAGTTCACTGTCATGTATTAATAGCTTCCCTGACAATATGACCTCAAAAGCCCTTCATCAAACATTGACAAAGGACTTGAAGAGACATTTCCCCAAAGATATACAAACTGCCATTAAGCACATGAAAAGATGCTTCACAACACTGGTCATTAAGAAAATGCAAATCAAAACCACAATGATATGCCACTTAACACCCATGACTATTTAGGATAGCTATTATCCAAAACAAACGAATAAAACCACAGAAAATAACAAGTTTTGGCAAGGATATATAGAAATTGGAACTCTTGTGTATTGCTGATGGGAACGTAAAATGGCACAGCCACTATGGAAAACAGGATGGTGATTCTTCAAAATATTAACTATAAAATTACCATACGAGCCAACAATTCCATTCCTGGTTATATACACAAAAGTAGTAAATGCAGGAACTAGAACAAATATTTGTACACCCATGTTCACAGTATCATAATTCACAGCAGCCACAGGAGCAACCCTTGTGTCCATGGATGGATGAATGAATAAACCAAATGTGGCATATACACACAATGGAATATTATTTAGCCTTAAAAAGGAAGAAATTTTGACACATGTTCAAACATGGGTGCATCTTAAAATATGCTAAGTGATATAAGTCACTTACAAAAAGACAAACATTATATGATTCCAATTACCTGAGGTTGCTAGAGTAGACAAACTCATAGAAACAGAAAGTAGAATGGTGGTTGCCAGAAGCTAGGGTAAGGCAAGAAGGGGATGGTGTGTTAGTATTTAATAGGTACAGAGTTGTAATTGGAGAAGACTGAAAAAGTCTGGAGATTATGGATGTGCTATAATATGAATGAACTTGATATCAAGAACCGTATTTTGGGGGCACCTGGATGGTAGAGTCGGTCAAGTGTTTGACTCTTGGTTTCAGCTCAGGTCATGATCTCGTGGTCCTGAAATCGAGCCCCACATTGGGCTCCAGCTAAGCATGGAGTTTGCTTGAGATTCTCTCACTCTTCCCTCCCTGCTCATTCTCTCTCTTTCTCTCTCTCTGAAATAAATAAATCTTTTTAAAAAAATCATATACTTAAAAAAGAGTTAAAATGGTAAAGTTTGTGATGCATATTTTACCACAATTTTTAAAAAATGGGTTTTAGATATTCTGATTCACTCATTTACCTGGCTAGAGTAATACACAGGAAAAAAAGAAGTGAAATACCTAGAAAACTCTGTTAACATTATTTTAACCCTTAACCTCCATATGTTTCACAGCTTTTCTAAATAAACATCAAACTGTTAAGCTAAATCTTATACTATCTCACAGAAATCTAATCCCTGAACAATGAAGCTGAGTACAGGGGGTTACATAGGTTAAGAAAAGAACTGCCTAAGCGGGGTATTTTAAGTGACATTTTGACATTCCTGTTTCAAAGTGTCTTCTTCATAAGATGCCATTACTAAATTCTCCTGCCATATGATACAAAAGTCCAGAATTAGTGTCACATTGTTAGGTTGGGGGGAAATGAAAAAGAAAAATTATAAGAATTAGAGAAGAGGGGCACCTGGGTGGCTCAGTGAGTTAAAGCCTCTGCCTTCAGTCCCAGTCATGATCTCAGGGTCCTGGGATCAAGCCCCAGCACTGGGCTCTCCGCTCAGCGGGGAGCCTGCTCCCCCTCTCTCTGCCTGCCTCTCTCCCTACTTGTGATATCTATCTCTCCCTCTCTTTCTCTCTCTCTCTCTGTCAAATAAATAAAATCTTTAAAAAAAAAAAAAAAGAATTAAAGAAGGAAACTTTAGAGTCTTACTAAATTACTCCATTTTCATTTTATAAATCATGCAAGGCCCAGAAAAGATGATACACAATGGGTATTTTCAAGAACTAGAATACTTTTCTTTCAAAAAGATAGGCTCTCTTGGGCACCTGGGTGGCTCAGTGGGTTAAAGCCTCTGCCTTCAGCTCAGGTCATGATATCAGGGTACTAGGATCGAGCCCTGCATCAGGCTCTCTGCTCAGCGGGGAGCCTGCTTTCCCCTCTCTCTG
>JAQQSY010004598.1:0-12213 GCA_028646535.1 Procyon lotor
CCCCCAGCTCCAGGAGTGGCATGACGTGGCAGGCGGATGCTTGGACCTCCAACTACTCTTCTTCCCGGTCGTCCGACTGGTCTCAGGGCTTCGCCCATCTGGCGCTGACGAGCCTGTCTCTCTCCAGCTCCGCAGTCACCCCTGCCCCCCACGCCTGGGTGTCCACGGCGCAGCGACCTCTCTCCCACCTGCCAGCCTCCCAGCCATCTTGGACTTCCCGTGTCCTCAGAGGCACTCCGGACAACCCTTCTCCGTTCTTCCCATTCCAGAAATGGGCACCCCCATTTCCTCCAACTTCCAACCAGGAGTCATTCTGGATTCCTCTTTTCCTCCTCATCCACCTCCAAGGTGGCACTAAATGCTGTTACTTTCACCATCCAAACCCTCCCCAGATCTCTCCAGGTTGCTCTAAACTCAATGTGATCTAGATGTTCGGCAGCACCATTGTATCTTGCTCGAAGGGCCTCCTAGCGGATCGACTGCTTCCGTGCTCACCACACCACAAGGTAATATCATATTGGGCAACGCTTCCTGCAGAAATAGAAAAACGCACCTTAAAAATCATATGGAATCTCTAGGGACCCTGAATAGTCAAAAGGCTCCTTCAAAAGAACAGAGCTGGAGATCTCGCCCTTCGTTTCAACACTCACTACAAAGCTACGGCATCGCGTCTGATGCGGCACAGGCACAGACAGACATAGAGACCAACGACTCGAATGGGGCCCAGAAATAAGCCCTCCCGCGTACACTCCAGTGATTTTCCCACAAGGGTGGCAAGACCACGCAGTGGTGAGAATATTTTATAGAGACAAAGCAGAATGGTGGGTGCCGGGCTGGGAGTGGGGAATCAGTGTTTAGAAGGTAAGGAGTTTCAGTTTGGGCAGACGAAAGTTCTGGAAAAGGATGGATGACGGTGGTGCAGTGTGAATGCACTCAGTGCCACCGAACGGGACCTTTAAAAATGGCTTCAACGGGACATTTTATGTTGTGATATTTTGCCATGAGAGAAAAAAAAAAAATTTTTTTTTTTTTTTTTAAATCATGCATCAGCTCTTGTCACTTTCATGCTGAAAACCCCCCAGTGAATTCTCACTCTCCCACCCTGGACCCGCAGGCTCTGCAGTCTGGCTCCCAGCAGTCCCTCCCCTTGGCCGGGACGCCCATCCCTCCCCCTCCCTCCCCGCACTCCCCCCTCCCCCGCCCCCATGAAGGTCTGCAGCAGCACTGGGAGCCGCCGCCTACTGGCAGCCACCACAATGGTGGGCTCTGGTTTGCCCCTCATTATCCCTGTATTCAAGCCATTAGTGGTAATGACAGCCTGGCATAATTATATTTTTACAATTTGTATAATTATATTCTACCAAGTGAATGATCATTATCATCATTATCAAATATTTATTAAGCACTTGTAGCCGTTTGAAGCTAGTAAGATGTGCCCTTAAAGATCTTCCTCATTCCATCTCAAATTTGTTTCAGGGGAGCTCGTGCTTCCTTCTTGGGGAAGGAACAAGGAACTTCTGGGTTTCTGCCTGGGGCTTTCTATCCGCGCACTCGCATTAGCGTCTCAGTGGGGCGAGGGAGCAGAGCTCTGGTCCTCATCTCACAGATGAGGAAACTGAGAATCAGTAGCCCCAGTAATAGTAGAGGTGAGATTCAGACTGCGGTCTTTTTTTTTTTTTTTTTAAAGATTTTATTTATTTGACAGAGAGAAACACAGCGAGACAGGGAACACAAGCAGAGGGAATGGTAGTGGGAGAAGCAGGCTTCCTGCCGAGCAAGGAGCCCGATGCGGGGCACGATCCCAGGACTCCGGGATCATGACCTGAGCCAAAGGCAGATGCTTAATGACTGAGCCACTCAGGTGCCCCTGCGGTCTTTTTTTTCCCCCAAAGATTTATTTATTTGACAGTTGACAGAGAGAGAGAGAGATCACAAGAAGGCAGAGAGGCAGGCAGAGAGGGGGAAGCAGGTTGGGATCATGACCCGAGCTGAAGGCAGAGGCTTTAACCCACTGAGCCACCCAGGCGCCCCTGGACTGCAGTCTTTTTGGGAGCAAAGCTGTGCTTTGTCCTTCCCCGCACCCTGCTGGCTGATTCACACGTACACGCTAGGGACTGTGCCGGGCTAATGGGAGAACATACTAGCAAACCCATCACTCTAAAACCAAGTCCTAAGTCAGGGGCCCAGCTGGTGGCTGGTGGGTGAAACCTGAGCTGCGGGAGGGAGGCGGGGCCTGTGGCAAAGCTGAGGGCCCAGGACTCCTGTAAAGACAGCTGGTCCCGCCTTCCCGCTCTTTTAAGTTCGATTGTAAGTGAAATCTCCAAAACTTCAAATGTTGCCAACTTTGGCAGGTACTGGTTATTGTCTAACCTCCAACCAATCCCTGCCTTAAACTCACCCCCCACCCGCCCAGCCCGTTTCTCAGTAGGGATCACTTACCCTTTGATCTCAGGAAGACAACCCAGTGGTATAAATCTTAACTGGTTCAAAGCAGTCCTACTTGACTCAACCCCTTTGCCAGTGATTGTGCTCAGGGTGAGCTAATGACCCAATTCTGACACAGGGAAGTAAAGGGAAGGACTGCTAAGGAGGTCCTCCCCTCCTCAGTGATGAGACAAAGCCTTGAAACTTAATGAGCAGAGAGAGCCTTTGGCCTGCTGCCCCCTTCCCTCGTTCCCACCAAACGAGGTCACGAACTCTGAACGGCAGCCATTCTGGGACCATGAGGTAAGAAGCACAAGGCCTAGAGCCAACGTGCCAAGGACAAAGCCGAAAGACAGAAAGAGCTGGTGTCCTTGCTGCATCGGCTCCAGATGGAGCCGTGACCACTTTGTACAAAAGCCCCACAAGCGAGCCCTGGGTGTCACCAGGGGAGGGTGGCTGGAAAGAGAGAGCAACTGGCGAGTCCAGGTGGGGCATCCTGGCCCTTGTTTATTGAAGTCCTCTCTGGTGAGCACTCACCCGGGCTCTACGTGCCCTCACAGCTCCTCCAACTCAGGGTTCATCCACAAACCCCTTCCCCAGACTCTCCTGCCAAGTTTCCAGTGTCGTTCTGCCCATGTTCCTGGGCCACCAGTCAGAGAACTACCACCCCCGAGCTGGCGTCGACCCTGCACTCCGGCTTTCCCTCCGCCCCGGCTGGTGGGGCACAGGGAGAATTCGCCTCACCAGCAGAGTGTGGGTCCTGCTGCGGCGTTCCTATTCTGCCCACTTGGCCTGTCTTCCCTCCTCTCCTGCCCAGAGATCCCCTGAGACCACAACTGTGGGGAGTGCACGGAGAGGGGACGGGAAGGGGGGTGCTGTGGGTGTGCGAGCCGCCTGCTGGGGTGCCTTCCTCGCGCTGCGGGCCCTGCTCAACGGTGACAGGCGTCCAGCCCCCCACACGGTGGAGCGCGGCACGCGTGGCTGGCCGGACCCCATCGCACCCAGCTCAGGTCTCATCCTCCAGCATCCGGCTTCTGCCAGTGTCCGGTGTCCCACCGGAAGCTATCGCTCAGATGGAGACTAGTTATTTGTAGAAGAAACAGTTCTGCTTCAGACCTCTTGAGGTCTGTGCTGTGCCTGCTGCTGGGACCTGGCCGACTCCCCACCTTGATCTGTGGGGCTACCTGGCGAAAGGTCAGAGCCGCGTACTCACATGCGTCACGAAGAGTGCCACCAGCGCAGGACACGCCCAGTCTCACCCGAACCCGGCCGTTCCTGGCTGTTGGTGCTAACACGCTGGGCCAGGATCCCAGGTAAGTCAGCACCATTGAAGAACTCTGCCCAACCCCACATGATGCTCTCTCTACCTGGACTGACTCCACGGGAAGCCCCAAGTTTCTGCTAAGACACGCACGAATGTCGCCCGATTTCTTTCACTGTGTGAACATCTCCTAAATCGGACTTTGCAGCTGTTCCCTGGGAGCGTGCTGGGATCGGGCTCGTTACAGACCGGAGTTAATGAGGGGCCAGTCTGGAGAAGTCCCAGCATCCCCTCGCCAGGTAAGCACCCTGAACGAGCTCGTTAATACTACTGACTCCAAGCAGGCAAACAGTAGTCTCTACAAGCAGGGGCAGTTTCTACTGACAAAGAGGTTCAGAGGGAGAAGGGTCAGAGGTCTGCTCCTGTCCTCCCAACCGTCTCTACGTCTCAGGACCCGGCTCTTCCCAACCAACAGCCTAACTTCACAGAAAAGACCTGCGGAAGCTGTGCATTCAACTTAAGTAGTAATCACGCATCAGAAAGAACCGCAGTTTCTGATCCTTAGCCCCACCAGCTGAGGCTACAAAAGGTAAGGACTCCTAGGACCGCCACAGGCGCTGGCTCTCTCATCGGCTTGATTTGAGAGTTTAAAGCTTTCGGTTTTCCTTCTGCCTGCTCTTCAGTGCAATCTGAAGCCAGCCTATCCCACGAGACTCCATTCCCACCATGATGGTCGCTTGGGACAAACTTGCCTTCCCTGAGCACTCCCTCCATCTAGGCAACAACAGGGCACGAACGCAGGAACTGTTTCCCGGGTGGGCTGCCTGTGAGGCCACCTCTGCACTAGCACGGTCACTTCAGAAGACAGGCCCTCGGCTCTCAACTCCCACTGTTCTTGGTGGTTTCCTAGGACCAAGTACATAGGGGTCAACATTCAATTAGGAAAGCAGAGACTTCCCGAGATATTTCAGAGAGGGATTTAATGCCAAGAGAGGACCTGCAGATGTGAGGAAGGTGCTCCAGGGAAGCAGGGGAAGGAGACGCTACCTGAAGCCCGGGAACCAGTGCCAGCCCTGGCTCACAGCCCAGACACCCCAGCGAATTCCCAGGGGTGCCGATGCTGATCAAACCCCCAGCCGTGCGCAGACGTTCACCCTGGCCACTGCAGTCCCCAGCCTGCGGCCAGACCTTCCTCCTGCCCCCGCCGCTGCAGTCTCTCACCTGTGTCTCCCACCAGCCGAACCCAACCAGAAGCCAACTGGCAGGGGCCTCTACAAAGTGTAGGCAACTGCCTTCTAGCGCCCTCGGATTCAGACATAGGCGGCCACAAGAAAACAATGAGCCTGTGCAGAGGTGTCAGAAAGGAGGGGCATCAGGGGCTCCTGGCTGACTGTTAGTGGCATGTGTGACCCTTGATCTCAGAGTCGTGAGTTTAAGCCTCACACTGGGAATAGATTACTTAAAATTGTTTTTTAAATTTTTATTTACTTAGAGATTTTATTTATTTGGTTGACCTGAGCCGGAGGCAGACGCTTCACCGACTGAGCCACCCAGGTGCCCCGAGATTACTTAAAAGTCTTAAAGGGGATCTTTAAAAAAAAAAAAAAAAAAAAAAAAAGAGGCAAGTCTTTCGAGATGTGAAGATAAAGCAGCCCGTGTGCTGGGTGTCCCCGAGCAGCTCCTCGCCCATCCTGGGAATGGCAAGGGCTTTCCCACTTACAGAGCAGAGGAGCTCCTGGGACTAAGAGCTGAACCCCGAGGCTGAAGCTGTGTTTCCACCTCCATGCTGCTCAGGGCAGGGCACCAATTATCACTCAGCAACCGGCCGGCCTGTATGTGGGATCTGCTCTTCCTTCCGCTCTGATGGCTTCCTAACACTCTCCGAAGGGAAGCCACAGTTTTTGCTGCCCTGCAGACCACGGCTCCGGCACGCTCAGCCTCACTCACGAAGCTCCGACCACACTGGCCTTTCAGTTCCTCCATTGTGCCCGGGGAATCTGCCCCCTCTGGTGCCCTTCCCACCGGCTGTCCTGTTGAGAACGCTCATCTCGCCCCAGGCTTTCTGCACCGGGGGCCGTCCCCTTCTTCAGACAGGAGCTGGAGTAGCACTTCTCAGAGAGGCTACGGATCACTCCCACTGGTTTCTTCAGAGCACTTCCTGTAGGAGATGTTCCTGTTTATTCTTCCCTCTCCCTTGTACCTGAAAGTCAGCTCTGAGAAGGGACCAGGGCTGTCGGGCTCACTGGCTGTACCTTTGTGCCCTGCAGTGGCTGATGTGTATGTGGGCCATGACCTCCGGCGAGAGTGGTAAGGTAACAACTCCCTTGCAATCTTGGTCTTCCTCTTGTGATGATGCAGCACACGGCAGGTGCTGAAATCACTGGGTCATGATGGCTGCAGGCAGATGTGAACTTTCCGAACACTCCAAATGTCAGTCATCTGGACCATTTGTATGATCTCTGGTCTTGGATCCCCTCTTCAGAGAGAACAAAGAGTGGTAATTTTCAACACTTACTAAGCTCATACAAACATGCTGTACAAGTACAAGCTTTATATTTTGTAATCTACTCATGTGACGAAAGAACTGAAATCAGGAAGATTAAACAAGATGTGCTTTGAATTTTCTAGACTCTTTTTATGTGAACTTTTTTTTTTGAAGTAGGCTCCACGCCCAACGCAAGGCTTGAACTCACAAACCCAAGACCCAGGTCATACCTGGGCCGGCCAGGCGCCCTCTTTTATACGAACTCTGAAACCGAAGTTGACTTGGGGGTGAAAAGACCTGGCCAGACGAACTCTGAAACCTTACGTGGTAGTTGAGACTTCTGGAGAGTGCTCTGCAGTTCACCAAGAGCTTTCTCATTCCCATCCCCTTTGCTGCTCACCGCTGACCTGGGAGGGAGGTAGAGCTGGGCAGAGTATCACTAGGGCTTGACCAGTGCTAGTACAATTAACACGTAAGGTGCCCCAAACCAAAGCTGTTGCCAAAGTTGTTCCTCAGTGCTCCCCATCTCAGGCATGGCACGGCCACCCTCTCGCTCACTGCACATCACACAGGCAAGTCCTGGGGGCTCTACCTTCAAATGAGATCCCCAACCCTACTCCTTCCCACCACCTCTCTGGCCTAACCCACCATCATCTCAGGCCCAGCAACAGACTCTCACCCTGCACTCTGCTTCCCTTACGGCCCATCCACACACAGCACCTCCAGTACTCCTGGTGAAGCCTAAGTGGGATCTCCTTATTCTTCCCAGGGCTTCTGAATTCATTTGGGAAGAACTCCCGGATCTACAAAGCCCTGCCTGATCTGGCCCCTGGCTCCGTCCTATTCTTTTTTCTAGCTCATTTCACCTTAGCCACACTGCATTTTTTTTAAGCGGGGGCATTTTTACACAGGGCTGAAACGCACACCTGAGTTGAGAGGAGGATGCTTAAACCACTGAGCCGCCGAGACGCCCCTGGCACACTGGCATCTTATTCACGACCTCCGCTCACTTTCTACCCGGTCTCTCTGCTCCCACCCTTACAAATACCCCGGGACTGTTCGCAGCCAGAGGGATCCCGTGAACCCTTCACCCCTCTGGTATCTCTCAACTGCTTCCCACTCTGCTTAGAACACAAGTCAGCAGGGCCCAGCCACGACCCCCTCCGTCCTCCTGCAGCACACGGGGTTCCACGGAGCGGTCGGCTCGAGCTCCCCCGAGCGCCTCCAGCCTTGAGGCCCGTGCCGGTGCGGTCCCTCCCGCGGGGCAGCGTTTTCTCGGTGCCTCCCCCGCTCGCTCGCATCTCTGAGCTCCCCTCCCCGCACGCAGGCCGGCTCCCCCCGGCTCCCCTTCGGAGCGCGCCCGAGCCCGCGCCCACGGCCCCGCACGGTGCAGGCAGCCGGCGGGAAGGCCCGCTCGCGGCCCTCGGCAGCACCGCCCCGCCGGCCGCCCTTTGGCGCGCGGCATCTCGGGGCTTGTAGTCCGGCCCCGGAAGGGCGGCCGCCCGCCCCCGCGGCCGCGCCTCCCCGACACTACAACTCCCACGGGGCAGCGGGACACCGCTCCCGCACACTCCAGGCCGGCAGGCCGCCTGCCTCGCGGCGGGTCCGGCGGCCGCCGCGGGGCGGGGCGCGAAGATGGCGGACGCGGTCGCGGGCCGAGACAAGTGCGGGGAGCCGCGGCTCGTGTCGCTGCCCCTGTCCCGCATCCGGGTCATCATGAAGAGCTCCCCCGAGGTGTCCAGCATCAACCAGGAGGCGCTGGTGCTCACCGCCAAGGCCACGGTGAGGCGGGCGGCGCGGGGAGGACGGAGGGGCAGGGGGCCGCCCGGAACCGTCGCGCCCCGCCCCGCCCACCGAGCTCCGCCGCGCCGCCGGTGCCCCCCTCGGGCCGCGCGCCGCCGGCTGCCCCTCGCGGGCTCGCGGTGCGCGCGCCCTCCACGACTCGCCCCGTCCCCTCCCTCCCTCCCTGCGCGCGCCCTGCGCCCCGCCCGCCGCGCCGCTCCCGTCCTCCCCTGCGCGCCTTACGCCTACCCACTCGTCTTGGCTCCCTGCGCCGCGCGCGCCACGCGCGGCTCCCGTCCTCCCCTGCGCGCCCTCCGCCCCGCCCGCCGCACGCCGCTCCCGCCATCCCCCGCGCGCCCTCCGCCCCGCCCACCGCGCCGCTCCCGTCCGCCTTCGCGCGCCTTTCGCTTACCCGCTTGTCTCTCTTTGCTGCGCCGGCCTCGCCCCGCGCAGCTCCCGTCCTCCCTTGCGCGTCCTCCGTCCCGCCCACCGCGCCGCTCCCACCGTCCCTCGCGCGAGGCTCGGTTGGCGCCGCGGGCTGACGCGGGCAGACGCCGGTCTCCTGCGGCAGCTCCGCCAGGCGCGTCCCCAAACCCGGGGCCCCAGAGCCTTCCCTTCCCTGGCTTCCGGCTTGTTTGCAGCGGCTCAGGGCTCAGGGAGGGGGCTTCGGGAGGTAGCGCCCGGCCCGCCCCTCGCGCACCCCTCGGCAGCCGGGGGGCCATCCCCCGGCTACTAGTGACGCTAGTTTTAGGGCCTGTGGTACCTGCGCCTTCCTACGTGCGCGGCCCAGAGCTGGCCGGGCGACTCGGTCTGGGTCGTGGGGGCCGGACCCTCCGTGACCGCCCTGGGCCGTTTTGAAGCTGCAGTCGTAACCGCATAGCCCGTCCTTGCTCTGCCCTGCGCTGCTGGGGCTTCGGTGCGTTCAGCGCGGTTCCCCTGCGGTAGGGTGGGCCCGCGGTCTTGCGTGGTTCAGCCCAGAGCCTTATTTTTATTTTGTTTTTTATTCGTTTAAGGGTAGAATTTAGTTATTCAGCAATTGCGTGGAACACCCGGTGCTCCTTACGTGAAGTGCCCTCTTTCATGCCCATCAGCCGTGTCTGGAGCCCCGGCGGGGGGGGAGGTCGTCTCCTCGTAGCTTGTGGTTTGGGGCTATTTAGGTTTCCCTGTGCCCATTCATTCGAGAATAAAGACGTAAGGCACAAGCGGGCACTTAATTCCTTACTAACCGAACTAGAGGGAGAGGCCCAGTTCAGGTTGTCGCTTTAGGGAAGGTGTTTGGGCAAAATGGGAAACGTGGTCAGTTTTCAGTTTCAGGTCGTTGACTTGTAGGCAACCACCTTAGACACAGTGTATTTAAATAGAAGACCGAAAATGTGTTCCTGACTCTAGAATTTTTGAAAACCAGTTATTGTTCTTAAACATTTATAGTTCATTGTTGAATTATTTTTAAATATCTTCCTTAGCTTAGAAATCTAAAATAACTTTAGGGAAATGCCTGCTTCCCCGCCAAATTTGATACAGCCTTGCTTTCTTTCTAACCTATTTCTCCTTTCCCTACTGGTTCCCTGTATTTTGAGAAACCACAATAATCTGCAATCAGCTCATCTTAACTTAATAATTTAAAAAATTGAGTTCTGTGGTAAGTTCTCAAAAGTGTACCTATCATTCTACCTTTTCATTTTGTTTTAGGAACTCTTTGTTCAATATCTAGCCACCTATTCCTACAGACATGGCAGTGGAAAAGAGAGGAAAGCACTCACGTACAGTGATTTATCAAATACTGCAGAGGAATCGGAAACTTTTCAGTTTCTTGCAGGTACTCAGTCTTTGAAACATTCTGGTTAAAACATGCATATGGTAATTTATAGCTTTCTTCCCCTTTCCCCCTGCTTTCACTGAAAGACTTTTTTTCCCTCTGCTTTCTCTGGTTGCCAAAGTTTACCATGACCTGGCACAGAAAGACATTTTTAGTTTTGTCAGAGTATGTTTGTAGTGTGATTCACCTAGAATGATAATGACGTCAACAATCGGCACAAGGATGTTCGGCTGGCCTGGTGGCTTGGTGAGCCTGGCAGGCCTGCCCCCAGACTCCTTACCACTGAAGGGAAAACTCTGGGCTAGTCTGCTTGGCCCCAGAAACAGAGAAACTAATAGTTGTGGACAAGCTGTGTGGGCCACAGCTAAAACGAGTTTAAATCTGTCCCCAGGGCCAGCAGGCTTGTCTTGGGTGTGTTGAGCAGACTTGCTCAGTCAACACCAGCACCTACAGGAGCACTTGATTTGCAGTCCGTGGAGTGGAAACAGGTCTTTAGCATTAGTCAGGAGGCAGTGCTAGTGTCCTGCTGTTTCACCTAGAAGTGTGGTCAGAACTTTGTCTTGTTTTGGAACCTGTTCTAGAGTTCAAAGCAGGAACTAGAACATTTTGAAAGTTGCATTGCTGTGTTCATGGTGTGCCAAAACCAATTGCTGATGTTAGCTTTATATTTTTAAGATATATTACCAAAGAAGATTTTAGCTAGTAAATATCTGAAAATGCTTAAAGAGAAGAGGGACGAGGACGAGGAGGAGAATGACAGCGATGATGGGAATGACGGGGACGAAGCAGAATCCTAGACCAAACAGGAAGTGCTTTAGAAATCAGCCTGCAGAGGACCCTCCTGGATTAGCAGCGCTGCTTGGAAGTAAGCACAACACTGTGTGACTTTAGACTCCTCACTTTTCAGAGACTTCACGTACATTGGATTCCTTCCTGGCTAAGATAGAGCACCTGATGTGCCCACACCATAAACGGCCAGAAGGAAAGCGACCCAGCAGCAGCGTCTCTGAGGGGCCCACGCTGCAGTTCGGGGGCACAGGGGCACCAAGAGAGCTGCCTGTACGCCCAGGCCCTGACTGTTGGTCTAATGCAGCTGTAAGCTGTAGAGACAGACAGTTTGGCTTCTCTTTTTAATTTACAGATAGATTTTGAAGAGCTTCTAAAGACCAGTTGTGTAAATTCGTAGATGTATATTTGGAAATTCTTGAAAACAACTAGATGTAGTTTGAGCTAAATATATATAGTTCATGGGTGGTATGTTACATTTGAAAATTTGACGATTTGTCCAAATACTGCAATTTTATTAACTATAAAGAAATAAATTTCTTTATTAGAAACTATATGTGGTTTTATAGTAAATGATTTGTGGCACTAGTTTTAGAGCTCTCTATTGTTCTCATGTTTTGCTTATTACCTGAGACTTCTGCAAAATTAAAAAATAAGCATTTCTAACACTTATTCTCAGAGGAAAAAAAAACTCAAGTTAAATCAAATACAAAAAGAAATATTACCTTTGCATAAATATATATATATTTTTATTAACAAATAATGTATTATTTGTTTCAGGGGTACAGGTCTGTGAATCATCAGTCTTACACAATTCATATTTTTCTTAAAAACATTTTAAAACATTTTGTATATTGAAAATCTCTCGGGGCACCTGGGTGGCTGTTGGGTAAACATCTGCCTTCAGCTCAGGTCATGATCCTGGGGTTCTGGGATCAAGCCCTTGTCGGGCTCCCTGCTGTCTGCTTTTCCCTCCCCCTCTCCCTATGCCCCTGTTGTCAAGTAAATAAATAAAATCTTAAAAAAAAAACACACACAAAACTCTCCTTTTATTCTTCCTTTCTTTACAACCAAATTGTTTTTACTGTTCACAAGAGAAAACTATAAGCCCTATTTTTTTTTCTCCAGAGTAAATTTTTGGCTCTTGTCTCTTTAGTATCTCTTTTTTAGAAGATTGAGTTACAGTTTTACATCTAGTAAAATCATCCTTTATAGTGTCTGTTCTGTTGGTTATGTAGGTGTCAATATATGGGACAGTTCCATCACCCCAAGTATTTCCCTGTACCCCCGGAGTCCCTTCCCTTATCCCCAGGCAACCACTGTTGGTTCTGTTCTTTTTAAATTTTTTAAAAACCCACATTTTGATGTATAGTTTTGAGCTTTGACAAATGTAGATTTGTGTAACCAGCACAAGATTCAAAGGTTGTATTGCCTCCCCTCAAATTCCCTCCTGGTCATATTCATTCCAACCCTTTCCCTTGGCAACCACTGAGCTATTCTTTACCCATATAGAAGCTCACAAACTTTCTCTGGAAAGGGTCAGATAGAAAACATTTTGAGATTTGAGGGCTGTCTAACCTGCCCCAGCTGTTGAACTGGGCCATCGTACTAGGAAAGCTGCTGTAGACGACACAGAAGGGAGTGAGTATGGCTGTACCT
>JAQQSY010004599.1:0-12213 GCA_028646535.1 Procyon lotor
TTGAGGGCATTATGCTAAGTGAGGTAAGTCAGACAGAGAAAGGCTGTATGATGTTTCTCTTATACGTGGAATCTAAAAAACAAAATACAAAAAAACCCCAAAACCCAAACCAAGTTTGGAGATACAGAAAACAGATTGGTGGTTGTCAGAGGCAAGAGACGGGGGACAGGAGACATGGGTGAAGGGAGTCAAAAGGTAAAAAGAAAAAAAAAAAGAAGAAATGTTAGCAGGAAGCACTCTATAGTGTTTAACTAAGGTACAATTTTGTTATAAAACATTCTAGTCAAAGACAACAGGTCTGTAGGCTGGATGCATCCCAGGGACACCCAGTGATGCCTCTGAGTCAGACTTAAGGTTAATCTTGGGGGTCTTGGTTCTGGCTCTCCAGAGAACAGGCAGCCCTCCTTCTCTTTTGTGATTATCAGTCAGCATCTATCCATGCCAAAAAAAAGTCCCAACACTCAAATCTTATTTGCAAGTTATCTATTCATTTATTGAACCAGTATTTATTGAGCATCAATAAGGGACCACGTCTTATAAGAGAATGGAATACATGAGGAAAAACAACAAAAGACTGGAAACTCTTCGTGTGTGGAGCTTAAATGAGAATGTCATAAATAGTACGCAACACAACTGGTGATGCCTGTCTCGTGTGAACACACATCAACCAGTACATCTGGTCCTTCACTGAATCAGTCCCTTGTTTTTCACTGGATTAGTCTCAGACCAAGAAAGCCCAGGCCCATGTCTTGTCCTGTACCATGGATTAATGGAACTCTTCCACTTCACTTCAGTGTTTGATTTGATCTCTTCCCTGAGCCCCAATAAGAAATGAGAGCAAAAATCATCAACTACCTATTTGTCAATCTAAAGTATATTCCTACCTAACATCTGATTCTTGAGTCTGTTCTGTTTTGGTTTTGTTTTTAATCCTGTTAAAAATTTCAATATGGTGAATTCTGTGATCCAGTTTTAGCTGTGACTCAAATACATAAATCATGTTTGATTCCATGGGTTAAATGTAAGAGGCATTTAGCTTATTTTCAGAAGAGGCTGACCTTTTCTAAGGCAAACTGTGAGAATTCTAGTTTATACTTTCCCCTCAAGTTTAATGAAATCATACAGATGTGGCCAAACACCTCAGAAGGAATTATGGATGTGGATGAAATCTGAGATTTTTGATCAATTCTGCCTTGGGGAGCAGGTAGTTTCCCAGTGAGAAATCTTAATAACTGGGTAGGATATTTATGATGGAGTGAGGGTAAGGCATCCCAGGTAGAGAGCAGAGCCAGAGACTCTTAACACTGAGCCTGGGGGACAAGTTGGCTGATTCAAGGAACTAGATTTAGAGGGATTAAATTTCTTGACAGTTTAGTTTTTTGTACAGAACAGTGGTTATAGTTGATAAGCTATGTTACATGTTCAAAAGTTGCTAAGAGAAAAAACCTTAAAAGTCCTCATCATAAGAAAATAATTTTTTAGAACTACATATAGTGACACATGTTAGCTAGACTGGTGATTATCATTTCACAGTATATGCAGGTATCAAATCATTATGCAGTAAACTTGAAACTAATATGCATCAAGCATAAAAACAAAACAACACCAAAAAAACCTGAAGTTCGTCATTTTTTCTAATAAGCTATTCCTTTTCAAGTTTTTAAAAAACGTTTTAAATGTACTTTATTTGTTCCACAGTGTCACATTTTAATGGGTACACAGTGCTTTTACATGGCATCAGTTGAGTTGGTTTTGAAAGAATTCAGCATTACACGACCTAGCGCAATTACTGACCTCTCCAGTCCTTTGGATGGCTTTGGCAAGAGGGCCAGGTTCTGTTCTATTCCAATTTGTGTTGCTGTATATGTCCATAGAGCAAAACAGAAAGGGGCTCCATCAGCTAAAAAAGCATTATTGTATCTGTCACAGAGATCAGTTGTATCTGATGCCTCTGCTTTGCCATTGTTTGCTGAGAGCTTCTAACTTGGAGAGGAACAGGTGGTCTTGGCCAAGGCAACTATTAAGAAGCAGAAGATAGAATTGCAGTAAGTGCAGCTGCTGCTTTTGTGCAACTTTTTTCAGAAACCCTTGTCTGTTTGTTTTATTGGAGCAAGAAATACGTAATGAGGTCTACCCTCTTAATGGATTTTTGTGTACAGAACAGTATTGTTAACTACAAGCACCGTATTGTATAGCACATCTCTTGAACTTTGTCATTTTGTACAACAGAAACTCTATCCCCTTTGAATAGTGACTTCCCACCCTCTGCCCCTTGCCCTGCCCCTGCCCTGGCCCCTGCCCGGGAAACCACTATTCTATTTTCTGCTTCTGTGAGTCTCACTACTTTTGATACCTTATCTAAGTGGAATCATGCTGTGTTTGTCCTTCTGTGACTGACTTATTTCACTTAACATAATATCTTCCAAGTTTACTCATGTTGTAGTGTATGAAACATTTTTCTTCTTTTTTTAGGGCTGAATGATCTTCCATTGTACTGTGTATCACCTTTTGTTTATCTGTTCATCCATCAATAGACATTTAGGTTGTCACCACCTTTTGGTTATAAGGAATAATGCTGCAATGAACATGATAGTATAAATATCTCTTTGAGATTGTGATTTTAATTATTTTCGATAAATACCCAGAAAGGGGATTGCTGGACCACATGGTAGTTCTGTTTTTAATTTTTTGAATAATCTCCATGCTATTTTCCGTAGCAGCTCTACCATTTTATATTCACACCAACAATGAACATGGGTTCCATTTCTCCACATCCTTGCCAACGCTTATTTTCTTTCTTTTTAAATTAAATTAAATTTTTAAAAAATTATTTTTTTGCTTTTTTGGAGAGGAGGGATAATGGCCATCCTAACAGGTATAAAGTAAGAGGTATAAAGTATACAGTCATTTTAATTTGCATTTTCCTGATGTTTAATGAACTTGTGCATCTTTTCATCTACTTGTTGGCCATTTGTCTTTGGGAAAATATTCAAGTATTCTCTCTAATTTTTAAGTAGGTTACTTGTTTGCTTGTTTGTTTTGCTATTGAGTTGTATGAGTTTCTTACTATTTTGGATATTAACCCCTTATCAGATGGATGATATGTGATTTTTTTTTTCATTCCATAGGTTGCCTTTCGCTCTGTTGACCATTTCCTTTGCTGCGCAGAAACTTAGTTTGATAAGTCCCACTTGACTACTTTTGTTTTTGTCACCTGTGCTTTTGTTCATATCCAAGGAATCATTGCCTACACCAGTGTTATAGAGCTGTTCCCCTATGTTTTCTTCCAGGAGCTTGACAGTCTCAGGTCTCACGTTTAAGGCTTTAATCAAGTATATTTTGGTATGGAATGCAAGATAAGGGTTTGGTTTCATTCTTTAGCCTCTGGTTATCCAGTTTTGCCAACACCGCTCATTAAAGAGACTATCCTTTCCCCATTGCATAGCTGCACTGTTACAGCAAGCTACCCCCAACTCCTATGCTCTCTGGCCCTGGCTTCCTAACTATGCTGGTTCCACCAGAGCTCTGAATGGGGCAAACAGAAATGAGTCCTTTGGGCAGCACTTCACAAAGCCAGGTTGTTGGATGAAAGCTCCTTTTCTTCTCTGAGGGAGGAGAAGTGAGTAGGCAACCTTCTCTCATGGTGCTGACCTGTGCCTGCTTTTGGAAAGGGTTGACATTAGTAAAGTGGAATTGCCCTTCTTACCCATTTCAGCGTGGGTGTTCTTGGCTTTGTGCTTGTGTGAGGGTACTTCAGCTTCTTAAATGGATTCTGGAAATTCCATAATGGTGTTTTGGCTTTTATATCCTCAGATATTTCTTATGATTGACACTGGCAGGCTAACTCTTGGGCAAGAGAATGACTCTTCTCTGTGCTTCTTTTTAAGATGAGGAAACCTTCCTAGAAGATCCGTAGGAATGGGCATAATTGTATGGTATGCATGTAATGAAAGAAATTGCCCCAAGGGGGATTGGGATTTCCATGATTGCTTTAGATTAATCAAGGCTTACCCCTTCAAATGAAGAGGGGACCAATTTCCTCTGAAGTGCAGGGCTGCTTAACATCTGAAAAGTAATGGAGTTCTGCTGAGAAGAAAGATGTTTGAGTATAGAGGCAGGAATGCACAGGACATCAACAATCAGCTACATTTCTCAACTCCACCAGAGCCACTCACACAAGTCAGCATCAGGAATTTTTCTAAGAGACTGAAATGGAGCAAAAGTTAAATCATTTTAATTATTTCAGTGTGCCATAAATCTTCCATTTTAAATGTAGAATAGAATAAAGTCTGTGGAATCCTAAATGTCAGTATCAAACATGTTAGGCATTTTAATGACAAATGAATAATCTTTTTTTTCAACCTCTGTTGGTACAGTCTCAGGTGCAGAGACTTACATATCTTTACTCATGCTTCTAAATTTTTTGTTTTCTATTTATAGTCTTTTCTATTTGTTTTCTATTTATAGTCTTCTATTTGTTTTCTATTTATAGTCTTCATTGCTGATTTATTAAACAAACGGAATTTTGTCAGATGTCAATTACAATGTTAATTTCCTACCTCCAATGGATTAAGGTTTTCATCTTTTTAAATTGCCTCTTTATCTTGAGTATTATTTATTATGCTTCACTCGTTCACTAAACTTATTTCACAGATTATAAGTTTGTGTAGTAAAAGAATGTGTGACTCTGAACTGACTTGTCTCAAAACAAAAGCTAAAGGTATTTCTAAAAAGGAATTAAAATTCCTTTAATGAAATTCTGATAATAATTATAACTCATTTGCCATATTAGTGCCATGCACTATTCTAGTTTTAAAATATAAAAATTCATTTAATGTTCTCCTAAATTTTATAAGGTAAGGAGTTTTACTGTCAATATTTTATAAGTGAAAAAACTAAGAAGACAGGTTAAGTAACATGTCTAAAGTCAAAAGGCTACCAAGAATCAGGGCTGGGATTCAGTTTCAGAAAGTCTGTTTCCAGAGTCCTGTACTTAATAAGTACACTGGATAAGATAGCCTTCCCCATTTTGCACTTATACTGGGGGTTCTATATACACCTTAAAACTTTCCTTCCATCTAAAAAGCTTTATTCCCTTTTATTCTTTATTTAACAGTTCTATAATTAAGTTGGAGAAACTCGATTGGACATAAGAGAAATCCTCTATTTGCTGTTGTAATAGAAATTCCTAGGTAATTTTAACATAAAAAAAACCAGACATCAGCAAGATGGCAGAATAAAAATCTCAGCCCTTCTTTACTCACAGACACACCAATTTAATGATAGACAATGGGATATTTTCTTTTGCAGCTACTCAGAAGAGTAACTTTCATATGTTACCATGGAAACACATGTTTCCATAGGAACGTTAAAAAATTTTTTAAACATTAAGCTTAGTTCAATCCACCTGTCTTTCTGAATTCTGAATGGGTGAAAGCAAGAGGTCCTCAGATGTTCTGTGGCCTGTCATGGAAAGTAGTTGTAAGATGGGTACCTTTCCAATTCACATTCTCAGTGGAAGTTTTCCTAAGCCAAATGTTTATGATTTTCAAAACAGAGAGAAGTACTTTCATTAGAAAGAATGTTATTAATCATCACTTGACAGCATTTATATAAAGCACAATGAACAATGACATCCTCTGCCACGATTTTGTACTAAGAAGTATTGGAACAATTCAATTTTTTTCTTTCTTTCATTCTTTTTTTCCTTCCTTCCTTCCTTCCTTCCTTCCTTCCTTCCTTCCTTCCTTCCTTCCTAACAACAACAGCAACAACAACAACAACAACAAGTAACAGTCAGTGCAATGTTTCTCCATGGGTCAAGGAAGCTTGCAAGAGATGGGCTCCTCCCTCTCTTTCTTTTTCTCTTTCTTTTCTTTCCTTCTTTCTTTCCTTCTCCTTCTCCTTCCTTTCCTTTCCTTTCCTTTCCTTTCCTTTCCTTTCCTTTCCTTTCCTTTCCTTTCCTTTCCTTTCCTTTCCTTTCCTTTCCTTTCCTTTCCTTTCCTTTCTCTTTATCTCTCTCTTTCTTTCTCTATTTCCCTCCCTCCCTTCCTTCTGTCTCTGCCTGCCTGCCTGCCTTCCTTCCTTCCTTCCTTTCTTTCTTTTTTTCTTTCTTTTTTCTTTCCACCTTTCTTTTCACCCTTCTTCCTTTCCTTTCCAGTATTGTTAACATACAGTGTTATATTAGTTTCAGGTGTACAATATAGTGATTCAGCACTTCCATTCATCAACTGGTGCTAGTCGCAACAATTGTGTGCCTTAATCTCCATCACTTATTTCAAACCCATCCCCTCATCCAATTTCCTCTGGTAACCATCAATCTGTTCTCTATAGGTAACAATCTGTTTCTTGGTTTTCTTCTCCTTTTTTTTTCTCTCTGCTCATTTGTTTCGTTTCTTAAATTCCACAGATGAATGAAATCATATGGTATTTGCCTTGCTATGACTGACTGACTTCACTTAGCATTATAGTCTCTAGCTCCATCCATGTGGTTGCAAATGGCAAGATTTCATTATTTTTTATGGCTGAACGATATTCCATTGTGTGGATATATGTATGTGTGTGGACATAGATATCCACACACATATAAGGATGGACACTTGGGCTGCTTCCATAATCTTACTATTGTATATAATGATACTATAAACATGGATAGGAGTGCGTGTATCCCTTTGAATTAGTGTTTTTGTAATTTTGGGGTGAATACCCTGTAGTGCAGTTGCTGGATCACAGGGTAGTTTTACCTTTAACTTTATGAGGAACCTCCATACTGTTCTCCAGAGTGGCTGCACCAGTTTGCATTCCTGCCAACAGTGTGAGAGGGTTCCCTTTTCTCCGCATCCTGGCCAACACCTATTGTTTCTTGTATTGTTGATTTTAGCCATTCTGACAGGTATGAGATAATATTTTATTGTAGTTTTGCAACGTAGATTTGCATTTCTCTGATGATGAGTGATATTGAACATCTTTCCATGTGTCTATTGGCCATCTGGATGTCTTCTTTGGAGAAATGTCCGTTCATTTCTCTTGCCCATTTTTTAATTGGATTATTTGTTTTTAGAGTGTTGAATTGTATGAGTTCTTTATATATTTTGGATACTAACCCTTTATTGGATATGTCATTTGCAAATATCTTCTCCCATTTATAGGTCGTCTTTTGGTTTTTTTGATTGTTTCCTTTGCTGTGCAGAAGCTTTTTATTTTGATGTAGTCTCAATAGTTTATTTTTGCTTTTATTTCCCTTGCTTCAGGAGACAGACCTAGAAAAATGGCTGATGTCAGAGACATTACTGCCTGTGCTCTCTTCTAAGATTTTTATGGTTTCAGGTCTCACATTTAGGTCTTTAATCCATTTTATGTTTATTTTTATGTATAGTGTGAGAAGTGGTCTAGTTTAATTATTTTGCATGTAGCCGTTCAGTTTTCCTGATACCATTTTTTGAAGAGACTGTCTTTTTAGATGGGATTCTTCCTTATAAGCCAGACTCTCATGTGACTTCCCCCTGGAAACTAAAGCTCTGTAAGATGTTAGTCACGTGTTTAGACTCATCATTATTGATCATTAGTTTAGGGCTCTGCAGCTCCCTTTCTTCCTGGTTTCTAGTCACCTGTCAGTGTCTATTTGTTTATCCAATTCTCTGACTTTTGAGCAGAAAGTGACTTAGGAACTGGGAAAGAGTCTATTTAAAGTATAGATTTCTTCAATGCCAATCAGTCTGATTTTTTCCCCAATTTTTTCTGTTAATATGTTTATTCATCCAACAAAGAACTAATGGGCATTGATTCTATGCCAAATATGGCAGTAGATGCTAAGGGTCGAAGGGGAACATGCACAGAGCAATGTCTCTGGTCTCTAAAAGCTCATAGTTCAGTGGGAGTTAATGTAGAATTAATCCCTTAATATGTAAAAGGTGTTCTCCTTAAAAAAAAAAAGTCTTCTGTTTATTGTTTATTTGCTGTGCTAATTCTGTAAGCAGGGTTAAAGAAAGTGAAGTTTTCCTTCAATGAGTAGGGCGGGAGTTGCTGTGAAAAAACATGTATTCATTCAGGTTTCAAATGGCAAACCAAAAGTGGCCAACTCACGTTTTCCATAGCCACAGCACTGCAAACTACAGCACCAAGAACTTGATTACACTTCTTCATTTAAGATACTGCTCAAGACCAGTTCCTTCATGCTTCACCTTAGTCTGACTTGATCAGCTAGTAAAATCCAAAACTTCCAGATCATTCATTCACTGTCCTCTGGACTCTCACTTCCATACATTTCTGTGTGTCCTCTATTCTGACTAAATCTCCTAAGCCTCCTCTTTCCTCTAAAAGCCACGCACTATACCCTCTTAAACTATAGGGTTTGTGATCGGCAAACTCTCCTATATTATTGTGCCTTTTCTGAAATTCCTTTGACTGCTTGCCTTATGAAAGTTTCCTCTGACACCTTTCAAATGGAGGTAACCTTCTCTCACATAAACTTATGCAACTCAGGACCAGGAAGGAGGATCAATGTTCTATGTATCACCATTGTTCCTCCTATTTCTTCTTTTAAAGATTTCTCAATTTATTTTAGAGAAAGTATAAGAGCAAGAGCAGGGGAAGGAGCAGGTGGAGAGGGACAAGCAGACTTCACTCTGAGCATGGAGAGCCAGATGCAGGGCTCGATCTCACGACCCTGAGATCATGACCTGAGCCCAAACCAAGAGTTGGATCTTAGGAGCCATCCAGGTGCTCCTCCTACTTTGTCCTTTAAACAAGAGAATTCTTTAGAAATTCTTTCATGAGACCAACTATAAACATTCTTTGCTGCTGTCATCTGTGAACCACCACATCCTTTACATTCTTGTACTGAAATTTTTCTTTCTTTCCACCCCAACCCTGTCATATTATGGGGCTCATTATGCTTGTGAATGACTGATCTTGGACTCTGACTGTACGGGCCACAGAAGAGAACCCCATGTAGATAATTTAAGCAGAGAGACTTTATTCCATGGTAACAGATGACATGAAGACTCATTGGGAGGTCTGGGAAAAAAACCCCAATGTACTAAACTGTAACATCGACTCCCATCATGGGGGTGCACCTCCAGAGGCTATGTTGCCTTTCTCTGGTTAGGAAGTTACTGGCTCCAGAATGACATAACTACCAGGATAAAAGCTGCCATTATAGGGAGATCCCTATAATTAAACTGCTATGAATTACACCAACAAAATGGGTGCCCTGTTCTCTGCCTCTTGATATCACAAAGCTAGGTACTGGACTCTAGGATCTTGGCAAGCACTGCCTCTACCACCCTGATGGACAGGAGAAATGGAAGAGGCTTCCAAAGCATGGAATCTGCCTGGGTTTTGTCTTCTCAAAATACAGGCAAGCAAGAAGCCATCAGAGGGGAGCTCCCACGTCTTCCCAACATCAAACCCATACAGTTACATGAAGTTTTCCAGATCTTCTCAGCCTTCTTCTTGTCATATTGGAATAAGAGCCCCTGTTTCTCTTAAAATCAAATTCCTCTACTTGTGCCCTGGGTCCTGTCTTGTCTTTTCTTCTCGGGGGCTTCTTTCTGTCGTCTGCACAGGCCCCGCACCCCCTCTGTGGTGATTAATTCCCATCAACACATAAACATCCTACCGCATCTCCCATCTCAAAAAACAAAAATCTTCCTTGACTGCCACAATGATGTCCTTTCTGTTCTTCAAACATGTCAAGCTCCTTCTGGCCTCCAAGCATTTTCTCGTATTCACCTAGTTTAGCTTGGAATATTGTCCTTAGTCCTCCGCAGATTGGGTCTATTCTCATTGCCAATGTCTCAGTTCAAATTAACCAGAGGCCTTGTCTAATCACCCTCTCTCCACCTCCTTCACTTACTATCACATCACATTCTTTATAATTCTTACCAAATTCTAAAATTGACTTAGTTATGCATTTCCCAACTTCTTTACCTCACTAGAACATGAGCTGATAGGACAAATATATTCTCAGTCTTGTTCACTTCTATATGTAAAGTGCATTGCTTGGCACACAGGACAGATCTAATAAATCTGTGTTCAATAAATCAAGGAGTGTTATGTGCCAGGAGGGGGAAAATTGTGAGGAGTAGCACAAAGGGATGGGAGAAAAAAGTCTCCCTTCCACATTTCTCTAGTCAAGTCGTGGGCGAATATCTCTCTTTGCCCCCCTTTTTTTGTGCTGGCTTCCCTACAGTGAGTAGGGAGGGTTCCAGATATAACAATGCCCTCCATTTACCTCTGAGCTCCTGTAGCAGGTTGTTGATTTCTCATTTCAGAGAAGCATTCTTTCTTAGTGATTTCTTTGATTTATAGAGAAATAATTTTTTAATCTCACCTGATTTATGACATAATTTATCAGGTGTCTATTTTCAGCTGCCCAAGCCCTCATCCCCTTTAAAATCAGCTTGTTGCTTTCTTTCTTTCTTGGACTAGCTTTTGATACAACCCACATTGCTTCCTTCTGTTCAAACTATTATTACTTATGTTCCAGTGGGTGTTATTTTTCTTGGACCAATTATTTGCTTATTCCCTGTTGCATATTCTTTCTGTCTGAATTGCATATTCTTCTCTTAATGGAAAGTGAGAGCTTAATATCCTGTATTGCTTCGTCTCATTAAGTCCTATGTCATTGCCTCATTTTGTGGTCCCATTTTAAATAATTAAGTGCTCCTATAGGAAGAGAAAAAAAAGTTTTAGTTTTAAGACCATTTCGGCTAACAGAAACATGTCTTACTTTATTGAATTACAAAATTTTGAAATTAAATAAGACTTTAGATATCATTTAGTGCAAAACTTTCTCCAGCACGTGCAGCTCCTGTAAGTATCTTGCTATGGTGTAAACACCACGACGACAGAGTCCATGCCTATTATGTTTGCTGTGCTATTCCTCGTATGCCAACCTGGTGCCTGGCATTTAGTAGGTGCTCATTAAATATTTTTGAATGAATAAGTGAAAATTTGCACATGGGCCACATAATTTTTAATGCAGAAGTAGAAGAGACTTACTTTGAGAAGCTTTTTCAAATAAGCCAAGGAAACAAGCACAAAGATGTTCATAGCCTTTTTTTGAAAAGCAAAGTACTGTGGTACTACGGAAACATCTCCCAGTAGAAGAATGTATAAAGAAGTGTTATATAGGGGTGGCTGGGTGGCTCAGTTGTTAAGCGTCTGCCTTCGGCTCAGGTCATGATCCCAGGGTCCTGGGATCGAGCCCCGCATCGGGCTCCCTGCTCTGCAGGAAGCCTGCTTCTCCCCCTACCATTCCCTCTGCTTGTGTTCCCTCTCTTGCTGTGTTTCTCTCTGTCAAATAAATAAAATCTTAAAAAAAAAAAAGAAGTGTTATATATTCCTTCAGTAGACTCCTACATACAGTGGTTAATGTGAGTGAACAACAAATACACTTATCAGCCTGGATGAGCCTTAACAGTGTAATTTCAAAGAAAGAAAAGCAAATCATAGAAGAGTAAATAGGAATTATTCCATTATATGAAATTTAAAAAGATGTCAAACATATGTTTTGAGAGACATACATATGCGTAGCAAAAATATGAGCTAGTTTTGTTTATACTTTTGATTATGGTAAGCAAGAAAGTCAAAGTAAAGTTTTCCTGCTCCTGTTGGGAATGAGTGGTAAAGTTACCTAGCAAGGCTGTACAGGCTTCGTGGCAATATTTAATTTCTTAAACTGGGTGTTACCTACATAATCTTTGCTTTATTTTTCATACTTTTATATTCCTGAAATATTTCATAATAAATGGGAACCCTCAAAGGACTGAGAGAATATGAGGCTCAGAGAGACATTCATTGCACTTGAATAGATTCCCTGAAATCATAAAATATAAATTTTATAAGTAATATATGAAAAAATAATTTACAATGCCAATAACAGCTTAGATTTCAACTCGTATAATTTGGTGAACAATTTTCACCATACTTACATACAGTTCACAAAATACTGAACAAAATTCAGTATTTTTTCCTAAAATTATTATTTTAGTTATTGAACATATCAGTAACTACCATGTTTAAGTCATGGTAATTGCTTGTGGAAAGAAAACACTATGAAAATGTTTAGAGTAAAATGCAAATGTAGTAAAAGTGTTTGTAAGAAGGCTAAATTTCTGGTAGGTGGTCAGAGTTTGAGTCACTAAAGTTACCTGGCTAAAAGATAAATTCTACATTTTATCAATGAGTATACATTTGAGAGTAAATATT
>JAQQSY010004600.1:0-12212 GCA_028646535.1 Procyon lotor
TATATATATATATTTTTTTTTTTTTTTTTTTTTTTTCCTTTAAGATTTTATTTTTAAGTAATCTCTACATCCAGTGTAGGGCTCCAACTCACAACCCCGAGATCAAGAGTCACATGCTCTACTGACTGAGCCTGCCAGGTGCCCCTTATATATTTTTTAAATCAGATGAAAGTATAATATTTCAAATATTTATATTTACTTAATTTCTTTTTCTCAGGGCGCCTGGGTGGCTCAGTCGTTAAGCATCTGCCTTCGGCTCAGGTCATGATCAGAGGGTCCTGGGATCATGCCCTGCATCGGGCTCCTTGCTCAGTGGGAAGCCTGCTTCTCCCTCTCCCACTCCCCCTGCTTGTGCTTGTGTTCCCTCTCTCGCTGTCTCTCTCTGTCAAGTAAGTAAGAAAATATGATTTTTAAAATCTTTCTAAAAAAATTTATTTTTCTTTAGCACCTGTATCTTAGTATATCATGCATAGGTTTATCCCTCTATACATTTTATTTATTTATTTTTATTTTTTAAAGATTTTATTTATTTATTTGAGAGACAGAGAGACGGAGAGAGAACAAGCAGGTGGAGCAGCAGGGAGAGGGAGAAGCAGGCTGCCCATCCAGCAGAGAGCCCTAAGCGGGGCTCAATCCCAGGACCCCAGGATCATGACCGAGCCGAGGGTAGTCGCTTAACCGACTAAGCCACCCAGGTACCCCACTCCATACATTTTAAAGAGCAAAATTATTAGAAGCCAAAAATTTAAGATTGCCCAAGGCAGATTTAGAAACTATTGGATTTTTCAGTATTCTAATCCAGTCTTAATCCATTTACATGTATAACTTTTATATTAACTATCACTATCATGTAATTACAGTTTTGATTTTTGTTTTTTATCCACTTAGGGATTTTCATAATCTTCATAACTATCACTTTTAAGGGCTACAAAATAATCCCATCAATATTATAAACTGTAATTGCCAATCTATTCTCCTGATAGTTATTTCTTTGAAGAAGTTTAAAGAGATAAGTGAAGCATGGTATAGTCATTTAAGAGTACATACTAACTTTCAATAACTGTGAAGATTATATATCAGCATAACAAAATGCCTGTAAGTGAATCAATCAAATAAAAAAATGATCACCATTAAAATTGCAACTATGTAAAAAACAGGCATGGCTGGATCCAAGTGCTAGAAAGAACTCTAGAAAAACAAACACTGATTTGAGGGGTAGAAATTTTTTTTAACTTTTATTTTAACTGCTATTAATGTTATAATGATATCAGCCTATGGAACCTAACAGGCATTCAGTAAGTATTTTTTGAAAGAAGGAAAAATATGATTAAAGAAAAATTCACTCACCATCCCTAAGGATCACCTTGAGTGTGTATATGAAAGAAATACAGAGAGAGTGGTCATCATTCCACTGGGAAATTTATTTCTAAAGTATTTTAGGATCTTTTGTTAAACAACTCTGGCTTTAAAAGCAGGTAAAATGGACATTAATCTCCTACATGTGACCATCAGTTACCACCAAAATAATAACCTCCCCAAGCTCAAGACAGATGACTGAAACTCTCCCTCTTTAGAGATTCTGTTCATGGGTTTAAAAATGAAAATGAGAATTAGGGCTGCCTGGGTGGCTCAGTCAGTTAAGCGTCTGCCTTTGGCTCAGGTCATGATCTCAGGGTCCTGGAATCGAGCCCCACATCCGGCTCCGTGCTTGGCAGGGAGCCTGCTTCTCTCTCCCTCTGCCTGCCACTCTCCCTCCTTGTGCTCCCTCTTTCTGTCAAATAAATAAGATCTTTTTAAAAAAATGAGAATTTCTTTGGAATTGGTAACACATCAAGTTTTATCATTCACTTAAACATTTTAATGAATGAACTTATTAGATCCCTTCATGAAAAACTGCCTCCTTCCTTCCTCCTGTTTTTCATTAACCTTTCATAATATGCTTGCGAGAGCAATGAAGGTAATCTCAATTTTGTTCAAGTCCAGCTTTATCAGCATTAAAACCATAGAAAGATTTTGGGGGCGCCTGAGTGGCTAAGTCAGTTAAGGGTCTGACTCTTCATCTCAGCTCAGGTCTTGATCTCAGGGTCATGAGTTCAAGCCCCATGTTGGGCTCCACTGGGTATAGAGCCTATGTAAAAAACAAACAAATAAGCCAAACTATAGATAGATTTTGTTTCAAGAGTATACATAGATACTGTGTATGTTTATGTCAGAAAAATGGTGGCTATGTCATAGCTGATTCTTCATCAAGGTTATAAAGGTAACAGTGAATTAATTTAGATCCACCTCTTAGAGTGATAAATCTGTACATTGTAAAGTGTGACATACTGAAGGGATCCAAAGAACTCACAGAGGAGATAACAAGGGAAACGTTACAGTTTTTATAAAATAAAGACATACCTGTCCTTCATTAATTGATAGAGGTTTTCTTTCATATATTCAAATATAAAATAGAGATGGTCATTTTCTCTGATAACTTCTTTTAGTTTAATCACATTGGCATGATTGAGTTTCTTCAGAGACTGTAATACAGCAAATAAGCATTAATTAAAGTATTCTTAAAGCAAAGTTATAGGAAGTTGGCAAAAATCTCATCAATCTCTATGATAATTGCCTTAAGTGATCTTCCATTTCTTCTGAATTCATGAGTGAATTAAGTCTTAAGTGTCTATAACATTTTACATGACTAAGAACATCTTAGAACACCAATTTAAAGTAAGCAGTAATTAAGTAATGAATGTAAGTACAAAAATAAACCAAGCCAATAATACCTACCAAACATTTCAGTCAGTCACTTTTTCCCTCAGTCTATTCAATAGACCTAAGTTTTTTCTGACTGAACTATGTGAAGTTCCATACAAAGGTATCTAAAAATTTATGCAAGTCATACAGCATAAAATAGAAAGAAATTGTATGTAGTAATTAAAAGTTGTCTTTCCTTTGATAACATGAATTAAAATGCTCTTTTAAAAGTGAGAGTGTACATTCAAATATGAGGGTAGAGTTTGTTTTGTTTTGTTCTCTACTGACATTCAGGTAAGAAATGAGAAATTATTTAGGAAGATAAAGAAAAAAACACAAGAAATAACAATTGTTTTTGGAATGCTTCCTACAAAGAATGAAACAATCCCTATAGCTACGGTCCTCAGAAAGGAGAGGGTGAGGCAGTGCAAAGGCCGCCTTGGGTTCTTTACGCCTGTAGGATTTTACCTTAACTTCTCTCAAGTTCATACATTCATCCCAAGAATAGAACTTTCTCTTCATTCTGAAATTAAACAAGAAAAGTTTAGTGTACAGGGACAGAGGATTTGAAACACAAATTATGCTGTTGGCTTTCTTACTCTAGTATTCACTTTGGGTAAGCTGTGATCTCCCCTCCTCCTTAAAAGGAAGTCACCTGCCTTCTGTATATCTCAAGGTAGTTTGGTACAGGTTCACGATCATGTTATATCTGAAATTCTGTTAAACACAATGGTGAAAGGATTACCATTAATCTTCCTTTCTGGGTGCCTTCTCATATTTCCTCGATCAGTTTAATTGTGCTTTTCTCAAAGGGCCCCTTCCGAATTTCCTCTTTCTAGAACTTAACAGATAAATATGAAACACTAAAGTGGAGAGGGGAAAAATATCACAAATTCTGGTAACAAATTTAGTGATATAATTTGAACTGAGGACTTCTGTATCCTTACTTCTTCTTTAAACAAGAAGCCCATAAAGTTAAATGATTCAGGTCAACAAAAATTCAGAAGCAACTAAACTTTAGAAATAGCTTTCCTTTTAAAAAATTTTTTCTAAATTTTTATTATTGAAGTTTAGTTTTAGGTATATAACATAGTGATTCAACAATTATGTACATCATGAGATTTTTGGTCACCAGGATAAGTATAGTCACCATCTGACGTTATTACAGCATTATTAACTATATTCCGTTTGTTCTACTTTTCATCTCTGTGACTTATTTTATAACCGGAAGTTTGTACCTCTTAATCCCCTTCACCTATTTCTCTCATCTGCCCCCCACCCCGCAACTAGCAGTTTGTTCTCTATATTTATGAGTCTGTTCTTTTTTGTTCATTTTCTTTCCTTTTCGATTCCACATATACATGAAAGCATATGATATTTATTCTTCTCTGACTTGTTTCACTTAGCATAGCACTCTCTAGGCCCATCCATGTTGTCGTAAATGGCAAGATTTCATTCTTTTTTATAGCTGAATAATACTCTATTGTGTATATATACCAAATCTTCGTCTTATTTTTTAGTTTTTATTTAAATTACAGTTAACATAGAGTGTGTATTAGTTTCAGGTTACAGCATAGGGATTCAGTACTTGCATACATCACCTGGTGCCCATCACAAGCTCCCTCCTTAATCCCCCCATCACCTCTTTCACCCATTCCCCCCCCACCTCCCCTCTGGTAACCAGCAGTGTGTTCTCTATAATTAAGAGTCTGTTTCTTCAGGGAGGGAGACAAACCATAAGAGACTCCTAGACTCACGAGACGAACTAAGGGTGGCTGGGAGGCGGGGGGGTAGGGATAGGGTGGCTGGGTTGTGGACATTGGGGAGGGAATGTGCTGTGGTGAGTGCAGTTAAATGTGTAAGCCTGACAATTCAGACATGTACCCTGGGGAAAATAATACATTATATGTTAATAAAAATTTTAAAATTAATTAATTAATTAATTAAAAAATTAAAAAAAAGTCTGTTTCTTGGTTTGCCTCTCTCTTTTTTTCTCCCCTGTTGCTTGTTTTGTTTCTTAAATTCCACATATGAGTGAAATCATGAGGCATTTGTCTTTCTCTGACTGACTTATTTCACTTAGCATAATACTCTCTAGCTCCACCCATGTCATTGCAAATGGCAAGATTTCATTCTTTTTTATGGCTGAGGAATATTCCTTTATACACACACACACACACCACATTTTCTTTATCCATTCATCTATTAATGGATACATGAGTTGCTTTCATATCTTGTTTATTATAAATAATGCTACAGTAAATATAGGGGCGCATATAGCTTGTCAAATTAGTTTTTTTCATTTGAGGGGAGTAAATAGCCAGTAATAGAATTCCTAGATCATATGGGAGTTCTAGTCTTAATTTTTTGAAGAACCTCCATACTGTTTTCCACAATAGTTGTACCAGTTTACATTCCCAGTGCACAAGGGTTCCCTTTTTCTCCACATCCTTACCAACACTTGCTATTTCTTGTCTTTTTGATTTTAGTCATTCTGACAAATGTGAGGTGATATCTCATTGTATATTTGATTTGCATTTCCCTAATGATTAATGACACTGAGCATCTTTTCCTCTGTCTGTTGACCATATATATTTCTCTTTGGAAAAATGTCTGTTCAGGTTCTCATCCATTTTTTAATTTAATTATTTGTGGTTTTTGGTGTTGACTTGTATAAGTTCTTTACGTATTTTGGATATTAATCCCTCATCAGATATATTATTTGTAAATATCTTCTTCTGTTTAGAAGGTTGCTTTTTTGCATTTTGTTCTCTATTTTCCCTCTTCCATCCCAATGTTACCATTAGAGATAAATATACCAAAAGTAATAAAGTAATACGTAGCAAAATAATTCCACTATAAACACCACAGAGAGAGGTTGTATTTTTTTGTGAACACGTTTTTAGTCACCATGCAAAATGAGAAACAAGAAAAAAGAGGATTTATGTTCTAAAAAATGTTTCTTCAAGTATAGATATTAAAAGCTGGATTATGAAAACAAGGACCCTACAAGCACCTGGGTGGCGCAATCAGTTAAGTATCTGACTTGTGATTTCTGCTCAGGTCATGATCTCAGGGTGGTGGGATCTAGCCCCGCCACAGGCTGCACACTCAGCAGGAGTCTGCTTGAAATTCTCTCCCTCTCTTTTTCTCCCTTCCCCCTACTCACATGCTCTCTCCTCTGTCTCAAATGAGTAAATACATCCTTAAAAAAATAATTTAAAAAAGACCCTATATGCCCTACTGTTTTCATTTAGTAGTATAATCTCCTATTGAGATGTTCTAGAAGATTCTCAGGAAGTTTAAAGTTATCTTTATTGATTAAATTAATTCCTATAGGAATTGTTTGGAGTCCCTGCAAGAATATAATACACAAGGGTAAGGAAATGAGTAAAGGAATGGCAGCACAAAGAATTGGCAGCACAAAGAATTGGCAGCACACCAGGGTAGTTAAGAATGTGGACTGTGGAACTGCCCTACTGGATTCAAATCCTTGCTCAGTGACTCACTGATGTGTGACCTTGTAGAGTTTCCCCATTGACCATTCTGTGCCTCAAATTCCATAGTTACAAGTAGAAATTACTGCATATGAAGAGCCTATTACAAATTGCTTAGTTCAGTACTCAGTAAATACTGGGTGTTCTTGTTTTTACCAATATCTATGATCAGCTACAAGAGACACGAAGGGCATCACTGCTATTATTTCTAAAATATCCTTAGTGAATCAGAATTTCATTTATACCCTTTAAGATGCTAGAAATTTATGGAGGTTGAAGAAATTGATGGTTTAAAAGTCACCAAAGGATACATTTCCATGCTATAGATTTATAAATATCTTGCTAAAATGATAAGGTAAATCTAGCACAATGTTAAATTTAAAAGTCAATGCAAGTATAGTGTATAAAAGAAGTTTAAGAAAATGATCAAATCCATCCAGAACTGCACATATTATTCTTAAAAATTAAAAATTTTTTAAAATTCATTTTTGAGACACTAGATAATATATTCAAGTTCCTTTTTCAATTTAGTAAAAGTTGAAATTTTTATTCTATTTGAAAATTTGTACTAGATTCATCCACATATTCTAATATGCTCCTTTCTTTCCAGCAATTACTACTACTCATCAATACTGCCCTAAGGCAATGTAGGTGTCTATATGCAACAAATACTGAAGTTTCCTTATAAAACAATTGTCTAATTTCTTCAACCAATGTGAAGAACTTAATTTAAGAAATTAAGCCAATTTGTTAGAATGATAAGAAAAGGCACCTCCTTTTAGATTCCCTGCCTTTTTCTCCCTCATTTATTCATTCATTCAACACCTACTATGTGCCAGGGCAAGGCACGAATGAGAACCAGACATGGTTATCATGGCACCTCCCATCTAACACAAAATAGGCTTTAGACTAGTGAACACAAACAGACAAATTAGTTTTAAGGACCATGAGATAAGGGACTCTTTAAAAGAGTCAGCCTTTTTGATAAGGCAGTATGTCAGCTGAGACCTGAAAGACAGAAGTTACCAGCAGGTGAAAAACCAAAAGACTGAAAAAACAGAAGTTTCAACCAGACAGACAAACCTAGAAAGAGCTGGCTGGTCAAAGGATATAAAAGACCATTTCAGGCTGATCCTTATTATTAATGCCCTGAGCTAATTTTCCCGTCTATTCTCAGCTAGTCATCTAAAGAAAAGGACAGTACTTTACTAGGTCACTGTTTCTGCTCTGCTTTTTCTCCATAGCACTTACCACCTCTAACATCCTCCCCTCTCCTCAAAGGTAAGCTCCTTGAAGACACCCCCACATGCCTACATCAGTTTTTGACAGTAAGTCCTCAATAAATATTTACTAAACGACTGGACGAATTTCTGTACCCACAGATGGGCTCATGAGGAACCATCCCACAAACAGGAGACCCTCCAAAATAGAATTGCCTTCCAAGTCCTTAAAGAGCAGAGAGCTTAATAAATATTTTAAATTTAATGAGATAAGAGGATCTTACTACCATCCACTAGAATGAATTATGTTACAGCCTTTTTTTTTAATGGCAGCAGATACAAGGTTTCTTGCCAGTGATCTAAAGTACAGTTTCTCAAAGGAAATTTTCAAAAAGGTACCTTTTATCTTATTCTTTATAGTGTTCTCCCAACTTTTTTTTTTTTTTAAAAGATTTCGTTTACCTATTTGACACAGAGAGAGAGATCACAAGTAGGCAGAGAGGCAGGCAGAGAGAGAGGGGAAAGCAGGCTCCCTGCCGAGCAGAGAGCAAGATGCGGGGCTCGATCCCAGGACCCTGAGATCATGACCTGAGCCGAAGGCAGAGGCTTTAACCCACTGAGCCACCCAGGTGCCCCTGTTCTCCCAACTTCCAACCACTCATCCGCCAACTCATCCTAGCCAGTTTGATGGCATTTCAAGACCGTTCAGAAGCCTTGCCCACTTGCTTACTGAATCAAGTACAGACTTTCTTTCCATGTTCACATCTCAGATTATAACACTCTGACATCTACCAGCTGCCACGCCACACCCCGGTTTCTCCTGGCCATCTCCCTACTGTGCTAGCGCTCAGACTCGTCTCCACTTCACTCCCCAAACATTCTGATTCTTCTGCTTAAAAGGCTTCCAGAATGAAAAATACCTTCATCCAGACAGTCTGTTTCCCTTCAACAGGCCATGCCTCTTGCCCACTCTGGAGATTAAAGACAAAGCAGCTCTTCATCTGCTACATAAAATGTATTCAACACGGAATTTATTTAGAACTTTTCATCCAACTTGGATGGATTTAAAGTGTTATCCCTACAATATTTGGGGCCTGAATTTGCAGGGCCTGAAGTTTGATGCCAGGAAGCACAAGATGACGGTCCTGATGGGATATGATGGAATGTAGGTTGTTTGGGTAACAAACAGGGATACAGTGAGAATGGAGAATAAGGGGTCTAAGACTTCAAGCCAAGTTTATTGCTTTGCATCAGGCTCGAGAGAAATGGCATAGCCTTCTGTATGACTCCTGCAGGTCAAAAACCATCCTAAGATTATGTCTTGTCCAGAATTTTAGGAGTAAGGAGTGAACATTCATATTGATAATCCTGCCAGTGGACTGGCTTCACAGCTCTTCACTCCCCAGAGCTCCTCCCTTCTATGATGCCACGGTCACTCATAAACACCTTGCTATCATGAAGGATGGTTCCACCCTCTAAGACCTCAGCCCTTAAAACTTCACACTCTGACCACCTCCTCCCATCTTTTTACCATCATTACCATTGGATAAAATGTATATACCCACTTGCTCAACGTTTAGCTTTGCCTGCCTCCTCCTCCAGGCTGGATCCCATGGTTAGCCTTCCCACCACTGTCCCCCCTCAAGAGCACCTATATATTCTGATGCCCCCCTCTCCCAATCTTCTACTACTCCTGCCCTGCCATCCTTCAGTCTCTGCTCTCTGTACAAACCCGTGAAGACTGTACAAAGTCGTGTACACACCACCAATAGCTCCACTTTAGTATTCATCCCAAGTACTCTGGGATTCCGAGAGTGGATTCTGAGAGTACTGAGAAAAACCTTCTATCACTTTAGCAACTAAGTGACAAGTACTCCGTGACTATTCAAAGTTCAATGCCTCCACTACCCTACTTTTTACTACTCTTGGCCCTACTGCAGTCTGGCTTATCTGCTCTTCTATTTCACTAGAACAACTCTCACCGCAGCCACTAATTATACCATGTTCTCCAAATCCAAAGAACACCAATATTGGTTTGGAAACCAGAAAGCCATTTCTAGCTTCCTCCCTTTTGCCTCCTAGTATAGAAGCTGGAAGAGTAGATTCTCATCTCTCAGCCTCTCTTGTGCATAAGGGAGACCACATGATCCATTTCTGGCCAATAAGATGTGACGGGAAGTCATTCAGGGGCTTCTGGGAAACAAGTTTACTTAGAATTTGAGAGCAGGGTTTGCTGGTATTATTCTCCCTTCTTCTCACCCTGAACCATAGGCATAATGCCTGGAAATGAAGTAGTCATAATGTGGCCATTAGGTGACACACTTGAGGGCAAACAAATGCTAACAGCTCAGTATGAAGAAGATAGAAAAGGCCTAGATACAGTTCACTGGAGTCTTCAAAATCCAGATGTCCTGCTTTGGAAGAAAAATGACCTACTTATTTAAGCCATTGTTTCTATCACTTGCTGTTATTTTATATACTTGTCACTTAGAGCAAGAAACATTCCTAACTAACCCAAATGCTTTTCAGTCACTACTTTTTAGTTGTCTTCTAGTTGAGCACTTCTTTACATTTTTCCCTTGGGTCCAGATACTTTCTCTACTCTCCTGGTTTTCTCCCTACTTCTCTGGTGACTCTTTCTCAGGCTTCTCTACAAGCACCTACCTCTTCCGAGGCCCATTTTTTACATACTGGGATTCCTTAGTGCTCCCTATGAAGACCTCTTTTCTTTTCCTTCTATATAGTGTCAATTCGCATCTGTAGACCTAACAATTCCCAAATCGCCAGCCCAGACCTGTTTTGAATGCAAATATTCAGTTACCCGTAGGCATCTTAAAGTCGGCATGGCCAAAAGTGAACCCAGCTTTACCCCTAAGCCTGTGATTTCCCCTGTCATGGCGAATGGAGCCACTACTATGCATTTAAGAATCCCGGCAGTTAGCACATGGACTAACTGGACTAGTCCAGACTAACTGGACTCTTGCACATGCTTCTACTCCTTTCCCTCCAAGCCCAGTCCCCAGTTCCTACAGAGTCTATCTCTTAAACATCCCTTGAGTACTTTTACTGAGGTCCCTACTCAATGCTGTTTTTCTAGATCAGGTCACATCCCCCTCTAACCAAGATGACTGCTCTAGTTTCCTGACTGGTCACCTTTGATCAAGTATCCAGTCTTTTGCTAAAGGGACCATTCTGAAGCAATATTTGATCATATCAACAGCTCTCCTGCTTAAAATCCTTCATCACCTTCCAGTCAAGATAGACAAACCCTTTAACCTGCCTTTATGACTTCACCCTTTAGCATCAGGTCCCTGCTCTGCCCCGCTCAGAATCTTCACTTCAGCCACCTACACTCTCCCTAGTCCCTCAGGCAAACCTTCACATTCTCTCGCCTCTAGGTCTTCGTCCATAATACCCTTGCTGCTTAGAACATTCTTCTCCATCCTCTTTTTAAAAAAAATTTTTTTTTAAATCTTATTTATTTATTGGAGGGATGGACAGAATCTCAAGAAGATTCCACGCTGAGTGCAGAGCCCTACTTGGGGCTCAGTCCCACGACCCTGACATGACCCGAGCCGAAACCAAGAGCTGGACGCTCAACCGACTGAGCTACCCAGGTGCCCCACCTCCTCTTTTTCTGGATATTCTTTTCTCATTCTTGTGATCTCACTTTCTATGGGAAGTCTTCCATCAGACTTCTTCGGCATCACTTCTCTGTGTTCCACTAGGACCATGATTCCCCCATCATAGGACTTAACCGTAGTTTATATTGGAACTTGTCTAATTTGTCAGTCTTCCTCACCACGCTGTCTCATTCCCATTTTGTCCTGAGCACCAGTGTAGGAGCTTCACAATTGCGTGCTGAATAATTAAATTTTTTTCAAGTCTTCCCCATGACTCCTCCCCTTCTCATTCATTTTTGCCGTGTCCTCACTTAGGTTAGGAACACCATCTAGCACACAGTAGATACTGAGGGTGACAGACACTGAGTTGACTGTCCAAAGCCACTCTTCTCTTTGTCTTTACTATCACAGCTTTCCGACAGGGATGCAAACGCCTGGCTAAGTCCTCGGTTTCTCAGCCTCCCTTATAGCCAGGTGTGCCTGTGACACACTTCCGGCTAATGATAAGTAACCGGAAGTCCTCCAGAGAGGGGTGAGGCAGCTATGTTTTGAAGACAAAAAAACTGTGTTAACAGCATGGACAAGGTCCTGGCCCCGGGTGGCCTCCCTCAAGACTTCCTATTATGTGAGAAAAATCCCTAAGTTACTTTTGGTTTGGTCTTTTATTTCATATACGAAAGCATCCCTAAATTATATACTTAGGGCCTCTTCTCAGCCCTCACTCTATGTGACTTCTTACAGTTTTGGACCCTTCAGTGATTTTAAGGCTTCACCTAGATCTATGCAGGTGAGGCTCAATTCCCTATTTTGTGAAATGGAACAGTAAAACAAACACGTGACTTTGCCATCCACAAGGAATAATGAGGATTTTGTTAAATAAAACAGAACAATGGTAATAACCTTATATGATTGCATCAGACCTAACCTCATACTCATTTTTCTACTCCCTCCCCAGAAGCCACAGCTTTCGTGAATTATATGTGTATCTTTCTAGTTTTTCAAAAACATTTATAAGGGTGCCTGGGTGGCTCAGTCATTAGGCATCTGCCTTTGGCTCAGGTCATGATCCCAGGGTCCTGGGATCGAGCCCCACATCGGGCTCCCTGCTCGGCAGGAAGCCTGCTTCTCCC
>JAQQSY010004601.1:0-12212 GCA_028646535.1 Procyon lotor
GGTGAGTTTTTCCGCCTCGTCATTTTGTCAAGGTAAGAGTAGATGGATGAGAGAGAAAGCTTCTCTGGAGTTCCGCAGTTTTCACTGATTGATTAACTAGGTCTTGGCTGGATATTCTCACTGATCTTCTGGGGGAGGGGCCTGTTGCCGTGGTTTTCAAATGTCTTTGACGGAGGTGGAATTGCCCAGCCCTTGCCAGGGGATGGGCCAAGCACTTTGGTCAGGTTCGCTCTTGGGAGTCTTTGTTCCCTGAGCACTTTCTGTACCACCCTGGAGGCTGGAAATGAAAATGGTGGCCTCCCAGTCCCCGGCCCAGAGGAGCCGAATGCTGGGCACCATGCTACTCTGCATGCCCTCAAAGGAAAGTGGTCAATCACTCTCGTCTCCCTTGTCTGCGGCCCGCGCTCTGTGCTCAGCTAGCCCGAGGCAGAGCGCCTCTATCTATGGCGCACGTGGCCCTGTCTGGAGTCCCCAAACCGGCAGATTCCTGCTGCACACTCCTGCACTGCTCCTCCCAGAGGAGGAAGGAGGGGGTGTCTCCGGAGCTGCCTCCCGTGGGGTCCCCGCTGAAGTGCAACAGTCTGACTGTGTCTCAGTTCATATAGTCCAAGGTAAGCCTAAGCAGGCACGGCATTGTGTGGCTCCTTCTCTGCCGCTGGCTTCTCCGCCCCAACACCTGGGAGCTCTGCCGCACTCGGGCTCCCCTGGTCCCTCAGTGATTCCACAGGTCCTGAAACCACACTGTTCCCACGAGGGCTGAACCCCTGGTTAGCCTCCAGAGTGATGCCCCTCAGCAGAGCCAACTAAAAGTTCCGGATTTTGTGCTCCACGGTTCTACAGCTGCTGGGAGCCGGCCCCTCCCCCCGGGGTCTCTCTTCTGTTGCTTTGGATTCACTTTTTCCACACGTCCTCCCTTTCGAAAAGTGGTCAATTTTCTGCTTCTAGAATTGCTGTTCTTATTCTCTTCTCTCTCCTGTTGTGTTTGCCCGCTTTTAGAATGTTTTTTTGCCTTTCTAGCTGGACTTCTGGGACCCTGTGCTCTCTGTGCCTCCTACACCTCCACCATCTTGCCACCTATCATCGTCCCATGACTTTAAATACCATTTGCACCCTAAAGACTCTCCAAATTTTTATCTCCAGACATGGGTTTCCCTTTGAACTCCAGCTACAGTTCTACTTATAGTTCCTCCATCCACTTATATGTTTCAAAATCAACTAATTCAAAACCTATCTTGATTTTCTCCTATAACCTTATCTGTCCCTACTATTTCCATCTCAATAAAATGGCATCAACATTTTATTCAGGCCACAAATCTTGCAGTGGTTCCTGATGCCTTTCTTTCTCATCTTACACACAGTCCATTCCAAAATCTCATCATCTCTATTTCCAAAATATCCCAAATGTGAACACTTCTTACCTCATTCACTACTACTACCCAGTACTACCAAACCAAGCTACCATTTTTTCTCGCATGGATTTCTCCATTTGCTTTCTAATTTGTAATTTTCTAATTTGTAAATTTCTAATTTTCTAATTTGCTTCTGCTCTTACCGTCCATATCCCCTATACCAAAATATCAGGCATCCTTCCAGAATGACCATTTCAAGATATAAATCAAATCACATTATTAACTACACAAAACCTTCAGGTGGCTCCCCATACCACTCAAGATAAAAATCCTAGTAGGCGGGGAACCTAGGTGGCTCAGTGGGTTAAAGCCTCTGCCTTCAGCTCAGGTCATGATCTCAGGGTCCTAGGATCGAGCCCTGCATCAGGCTCTCTGCTCAGCAGGCAGCCTGCTTCCCCATCTCCCCCTGCCTGCCTCTCTGCCTACTTATGATCTCTCTCTCTCTCTCTCTGTCAAATAAATAAAATAAAATAAAATAAAATAAAATAAAATAAAATACAAACAAACAAAAAAACCTAGAAGGCCTTACACAACTGGGTCCTCAGCAACTTCTCCATGTACACTTCCTACCACTCTTCCTCTTGTTCATTCAACATAAGCAGCCTGGCCTTCTTTCAGTTCTTCCAACTTGCTAAGTATATTCCTATTTCGGTGGCTCTGCCTCATCTGGCCTGCTCCCCTGATTCAATCAAATATCACATTATTACAAAGTCCCACCTGAATTGGCCATATTAAATAGCAAGTTTCCCCCACAGCTAACATCATACTCAATGGTGAAAAGCTAAAAGCTCTTCTTCAAAGATCAGACATAAGGATGCCCACTCACAGCACCATAGTCAACTAAGGAAGTCCTAGCCAGAGCAATTAGGGAAGAAAAAGAAATAAAAGGTATCCAAGTAATAAAGGAAGATGTCAAACCATCACTATGTGCACAACAGCAAGCTTCTATACTCTTAAGTTTCCTTACCCTGCTTGATTCTGCATAGCACTTTCATTATCTTACCACATATTGTAACACACACTTATTGTTTGTCTCCCCAAGAGAGCTTAAGCTCTGTAATGCAATGGACTTTGTCTGTTTTGAATATCTAGAATAGTACTTGGTACCTAGTAAGAGTTTGAGAATATTTATTAATTGACAGACTGCATGAATGATTAATTCCTTGGGCTTCTTCAGTTTTTCTTGAAATGGACACTTTTTCTTTAGAGATCTATTTATTTATGTCAGAGAGGGAGACAGAGAGAGAGAGTAGGGAGTAGGGGCAGAGGGAGGAGAGAAAGAGTCTTAAATAGACTCCCCACTGAGTGTGGAGCCCAATGAGGGACTCAACACAGGGCTTGATCTCACAATCCTGAGATCGTGACCTGAGCCGAAACCAAGAGTCAGACACTTAAGTGACTACACATCCAGGTACCCCTAAAATGGACTTTTTTTTTTTTTTAATTTCCACATGGTATTCACTGACTGGCTCAGGTGACTTATACCCTGGCCTTCAAATGAACTCCACTCCCATAGGCAGCCCCCACCTGGGCTGCTCCTACATCATGGCTGCCCTCGGAGCAGGCTCGTCTGCCCTCTGAGACCATGAGTTCTTCCAGGACACATTTTCTGGATTAACTTGCATCCCCCGTGTTAAGGGCTTGTGGCACAAAGTGGCTGTCCACAGTGTGCTTATGGATGTAAGGAATAATGCCAGGTATAACTGAGCAACTCTGTGGAGGAAAACTAAAATAGCCCAGCTATAGTTAGATAAAGCAATAACTATACCTAGATTTATCAAACATTATTTTCCATAGCATAGATCTTACCAACATTGAGATCGCAATAATTTAAAAAAATAACACTGAGACATATATAAAAAAAGATGGGAAGGTATATTAGAGGGAAACAAAGAATCAAGTGCAAAATCTGCAGTTCGGCTTATGTAAATATAATCTTTTCTGTTCTGAAAAGTAAGAGAGTATTCCAAAGCTTGAGTCATTACAGTAACACTAGACAAGACAAAAAGAGTCCTGGTTAAATGGAATGAATTTTAACTGTGATTTCCATTAAAAAACATGGTTTCAAGGACTCACAGGCATTCTATGTCTGGTACTCAACTCACCTAGGAGGCTGAAGTAGCAAGAATGGTAATAATAACAAACTAGCTATTCACGGTTGAACCCCTTCTAGATGCCAGACACTGTGTCAGGCGCTGGGGACAGAAGTACGAATAAGACACGGTAGACCGTGAGCTCCCTGAGAACTGGGGCTAAGAGAAGGAAACCTGTGCACAAACCATCACAAGAGAGGACAGAAAATACAAGAGAGAAACATATGGAATGTACCATGGGAAAGGAAGAGGCTACGATGAACTCACGCTGAGGGATCAAAGATGGACCATCGAGGATGACACTCCTGAAGTGAGTTTTCAGAGATGAGTACAAGCTGGCCAGGCAGCAGAGAAGGGGGGATGTGGGGGAACAGGGGGGACATGGTTGGCAAAAGGAACAAGCTGTGAAAAGGTGCAGAGGCACAAAAAAGCTCGGGTGGTGGAAGATTCTGAACTGAGAAGAAATCTGTTTTGCTGTGGGGCACCATTTTGAGACTGGAGCAGGGCCAGGCAGGAAAGGGCCTTGTATGCGGTGCCGAGGTGATAAGCAGCCAGTTCTAGCCGCTTTTCAGGCAGGCTGGATAATCAGGTTTGTACTTTAGAAGGATGGTTCTGACAGCAGTGCAGAAAACAAATCTGAGGGGAGCAGAGCCAGAGGTAGGGGCACCCAGGAGGAGGCCTCCTCAAAAGCCCACTGAAATGACAGGGACTCTAATCAGGACACACCCTCAGAAGGGAGAAGTGAGGGCTCACAGGTACTTTGGAGGAAAAACAGGCAGTGCCTGGTGACGGATGGAGTGAATGGGAAGTCAGCAAGAGTGCAGACTGATGTGGAGCTTTGTGTCTTAAGTGACTGAATGAGTGGCAGTGCCACTAACCCAGAGTGAAGAGGGGAGGTGGGGAGGGAGGAGGGTGACACCTAGGAAGGAACCAGCTGCATCTGTGCACTTTACCTGGGCCAGAATGTGGCAGTGGGGCTTCCACTACACTCAGGTTGTTCTCGGAGCTTCCAGAGCCAGCCTGAGGAGAAATCAGGCACGAGAGCCCTGCCTCTCTGGCCTCTCTGGAGAGACCGAGTATCGCAGGGTCAAGGGCATTGCTTCCTCGGCACTGTGGCCCTCTACTTGTTGCACCACACAACAAGGCCACAGTAGATAAATGCAGAAGGGACACAGCTAACTTCACCTGCTGACAGAAAAATGAAAAACCACAAGACTTGGCTCCCCACAGCCTTCAAACAATACAGTAAGTTTAGTGGCACATGAATACGTTTTGGGGAGGCAAGCATGGGCATTTTTGAAGACTTGAACATTTACTTACTACTTCTGGTTATTTTTTTTCTTATTACTTCCATATAAGATAAGCATTCCAGTTACAGTACAAAAATGTTTTTCAACTTTATCCAGTTTTGGTGAATAAAAATGAATTGATGAATTTTTAATTTTTTAAACTACCACTATAAAAAATTTCAGTAAGCTCTTATTAGTGTCATTATAATGCAGGCTATAAGCAAAAATTAAGAATACCATAAAGTCCTTTGAGGTAAGCTCTTGGTCCATGCAGGGGCCTCAAATGTCAATTAAAAGAATAAAGGTCCGAGGGAATCCTAGCGTGAGTAAGACAGAATAAGCCCACTTCACCCTCTGCCTCCCAATGAAGGCAAACCGGAAATATTGGCAGATACATGGAACAAGTATTTGAAGACTCTGGAAAATAAATAGTGGCCAAAAAGTTAGTGATAAAGACTAGAACTCAAAATACTATGGATTCAGTGAAATCCCCATTTTCCCTGCAATATTCCCCAGACTGGACTCAAAACAATGATAGGCACTAAGGCAAGGAAAGAGAGAACTGCAGAAGAAATCCTCTAATTCAAAGGGGGAACGGGATACTGAAGGAGAATACCTAAAGCTCTGAGAGAGGGCGGAGGGGAGGAGAGGGAAGTGGGAGGGAAAGAGGGAGGGAGGAAGGGAGGGAGGAAGGGAGGGAGAAAGAGAGAGAAATCCCCTACTTCCTCTTCTTTTCTTTTCTGTTTGCTCACACCCCAGCCCCAGGCAACCATGAGTGGCTGTGGTGACAGGCAGTGAAGACAGGGGGATGGAAAGCACCTAAAACTGAGGGAGGGAAACTTCCCCTACATTTGAAGCTGTGGTAAGAGGCTGGAGTAAATACTCAAGTCTTTTTTCTTTTTTTTCCCTCTGTCAGGACTTCCGCTGCTTGGCCCTGGACAAGGGCTGGATGTGAGTAGCATATGACAGAAGGGGTACACAGCATTCTGAAGAGTTTGAGAATTGCACTGAGGGAAAGACTTCCCATAGAGTGGTACACAGGAGGGACAAATCCAAATAGCAGTACAAAGATTTTTAAAACAAAGCCGACACTGAAACCATAGTCTACAGAAGACTGGTCAAGATTTCTAGCCTAATAAACCCAACTGCATTGATTACCTGTTTAAAAAAAAAAAATCAACAATTAGTCATAGATTTAAATAAGATACAAGTCTCATAAAATTTAAAATGTCGCAAATAGAATGCAAAATTAGTTGGCACAAGAAGAATCAAGAAAATGTCAGTCACATGGGAAGAGACTGTCAATGGATGACAATGAAGAGATGACAGAGATGTTGAAATGATCTGAGAAAGACTTTAAAATAGCTATAAAAATGCTCAAGGAAGGGGCGCCTGGGTGGCTCAGCGGGTTAAGGCCTCTGCCTTCAGCTCGGGCCCTGATCTCAGGATCCTGGGATTGAGCCCCGAGTCAGGCTCTCTGTTCGACGGGGAGCCTGCTTCCCCCTCTCTCTGCCTGCCTCTTTGCCTACTTGTGATCTCTCTCCCTCTGTCAAATAAATAAAGAAAATCTTTTCAAAAAATGCTCAAGGAAGTAACCGTGAACACTCTTGAAATAAATAGAAAGTTTCAGTAAAGAAGTATAAGATACAAAGCAGAACCAAATGAAAATTTTAAAACTGAAAAATATAAGAACCAAGATTTAAAAAAAACAAAACCCTCACCAGATAGGCTCAATAGTGGAATAAAGGTGACAAAGACTCAATAAACTTGAAGATACAGTGATAGAATCTAGGCTGAACAACAGAGAGGAAAAAAAAAATTTTTTTAAATGCTTAAAACTTCAGGTTCTTATGTCATAACACTAAAAAAGTTAACACTGTATCATTTAAACTCCCAGAAAAATGCAAATTGGTGCAGCCACTCTGGAGAACAGTATGGAGGGTCCTCAAAAAGTTAAAAATAGAACCACCCTATGACCCAGGAGTTGCACTACTAGGTATTTACCCAAAGGAATACAAAAATACACATTTGAAGGTGTCTATGCACCCTGGTGTTTATAGCAGCACCATTAACAATAACCAAACTATGGAAAAAGCCCAAATTTCCATTGACTAATGAATGGATAAAGAAGGTGCAGTGTGTGTGTGTGTGTGTGTGTGTGTGTGTGTGTGTGTGTGTAATGGAATATTACTCAGCCATCAAAAAGAATGAAATCTTGCCATTTGCAATGACATGGATGGAGCTAGAGTGTATTATGCTAAGCGACATAAGTCAGTCAGAGAATGACAAATACCATATGATTTCACTCATGTGGGATTTAAGAAACAAAATAGATGAACATATGGAAAGGGAAAAAAGAGGCAAACCATAAGAGACTTAACAAACAGAGAACAAACTGAGGGTTGATGGAGGGAGGTGGGTGTGTGAGTTGGCTAAATGGATGATGAGTAATAAGAAAGGCACTTGTTATGATGAGTATGGGGTGTTATATGTAAATGATGAATCACTAAATCAAAAAAATAAAGCTATATAATTTACCTATTAAAAAATAAAAAATAGGGGTGCCTGGGTGGCTCAGTCATTAAGCATCTGCCTTCAGCTCAGGTCATGATCCCAGGACCCTGGGATCAAGCCCTGCATCAGGCTCCCTGCTCGGCAGGGAGCCTGCTTCTCCCACTACCATTCCCTCTGCTTGTGTTCCCTCTCTCACTGTGTTTCTCTCTGTCAAATAAATAAAATCTTTTAAAAATAAATAAATAAATAAATAAAATAAAAAATAAAAGGTACAGGAAAAAAGAAAACATTTATCAGATAATTCCATCAAAACATAAAAAAGGAAAATTCTCCAGGCCCAGATGGTTTCACTGGTGGTTTCTACCAAATGTATAAAAAAATAAATAACGCCAAATCTCCACAGTCTCTTGCAGAAAACAGAACAGACAAAACCAAAAGAACACTTCCCAACTCAGTTTAATAAGGCCAGAATAACCCTGATGTCAAAACCAGCCAAATATAGTACAAGAAAAGTATAGGCCAATATACCTCATAAACAGATCAAAAATCCTCAAAAAATAATAGTAAATTGAATGAAGAAACACAGAAAAAGAATCATACACCACAATCAAGTGTGGTTTATCCTGGAAATGAAAAGGTGGCTCAGTATTTGAAAATCAATGTAATCCACTATATTGACAATCTAAAGACCAAAGCCCACATAATCATGTCAGCTAATACAGAAAAATCATCTGACAAAGTTCAACATCCATTCATGTTAAAATTTCCCAGCAAACTAGGAATAGAAGAGAGGATAGTCAACCTGGGGAGGACATTTACAAAAACCTACAGATTTTTATTATACATTAATACATTATACCTAATGCTGAAAGACTAAATGCATTTTCCTTAAGATCAGGAACCTGGCAAGGATGTTTACTCATACCAGTGCTATTCAACATCATATTGGAAGGCCTAAATGTGCACATAAGGCAAGAAAAGGAAAAATTTAAACAAATTGCAAAAGAAGAAATAAAACTGTCCTTTTTTTCTGACTCTTAGAACTAATGAGAAATAAGATCACAAATAGAAGGTCAACCCACAAAAATAAATCATATGTATATATACTAGCTCTGAAAACCGAAAACCAAAATTTAAAAAGAATACCAGTTATAGTAACTTTAAAAAAAATGAAATACTTAGCTTTTGATCTAATAAAACAAGTATAGGATCTGTATGCTGTAAACTACAAGACACTGATGAAAGAAATCGGACCTAAATAAATGGAGAGATATGCCATGTTCATGAACTGAAGACTCAAAGTAAGGACCCATAGTAAAGATGTCAACTTTCCAAATTTATCTCTAGATTTAATACAAATCTGATCTAAATCTCAGTATTTTTTGGTAGATAAGTTAGTTCTAAAATTTATATGGAAAGCTGAAAGAATCAAACTAGCCAAAACAAAGAATAAAGTTGGAAGATTTACACTGCCAAATTTTAAGATTATAAAATCTTCAGTAATCAAAACAGGTATGCTATTGGAGAAGGGAAAAATCACACAGATCAAGGGAAGAGATGAGAAAGTCCAGAAACAGACCCACAAAAATATGGTCACTGATTTTTTGACCAAGGTGCAAAGGCAATTCAATGGAAAAAGGGTAGTGTTTCAACAAATGATGTTAAAACATCACTGGGCATCCATAGACTAAAAATGAACCTTGACCTAAATCTTACATCTTACCAAATTTTTCTTCTCAAATTGATCATAGATCTAAATATAAAGCATTAAAATTATTAACTTTCAAAAAAAGGGAAAAAACTGTAATAGAAAATCTCCATGACCTGATGTTAGGCAAAGAATTTCCTAGACCTAACACAAAAACACAATCTATAAAGAAAAGAAACAAACGACTCCATCAAAATTAGAATCACTTGGTCTTTGAGAGAGACAACAGTATCTTGAATAATATCAGGGAATGAAAAGACAAGCTACAGGCTGGAGAAAATATACATCACATATCTGATTTGTCTAAAATAAGTAATGAACTCTCAAAACCCAACAGTAGGAAAACAAACAACAGAATTTATAATTGGCAAAATATGTGAATACATACTACATCAAAGAAAATAAGCATATGAAAAAATGTTTAATATCATTAACTGTAGGGAAATGCAATGAGAATCCACAATAAGATACCACTACATACCTAATAGAATGACTAATCATTTTGAAACTGACAATACCAAGTGTTGGCGGGGACGTGGAGCAAGGGGAACTCGTCTTCATTGCTGATGGGAATGTAATACTGTAAAGTCACTTTGAAAGAATAGTTAGGTTTCTTTTAATGTTAAACATACTCTTGGGGCGCCTGGGTGGCTCAGTGGGTTAAAGCCTCTGTCTTCAGCTCAGGTCATGATCTCAGGGTCCTGGGATCAAGCCCCACATCAGGCTCTCCGCTCAACGGGGAGCCTGCTTCCCCCTCTCCCTCTGCTTGCCTCTCTGCCTACTTGTGATCTCTCTCTCTATCAAATAAATAAATAAAATCTTAAAACAAAAAAACATACTCTTAACATATGATCCAGTAGCCCTTTTAGATATTTATCCTAGAGAAATGATAACTTACATTCCTATCAAAACCTGTATATGAATGTTTGTAGGAGTTCTATACATGTCTAAAGTTATGTGGCAATTACATTTTCCTTGGAAAAAGTGCAAGTGCACACTAGCAAATATGGGTGCATGTATACACACATATGCACACGCACACAAACTAGCAAGGGAAAAAGTCATCCAAATGTATGCAGTCTTATCAAGGCGCTTTCTCCTGTGGACAAACACACCCAGCTACACACTTTTATCTACTCTGTGCCCTAGATCTCTGACCTCAAGATCCCCTCATCTGGGATTGACGGATTTGGAGGTGAAAAGAGAACAAAGATAAAAACAAAGAATGACGGAAGAATCCAGAAAATCCCACTAAAACATCAAACAATCAAAGGAGCCTTTGAACTTGGAAGACACACCAGGACCAGCCATAAACAGAGAATTGCCTTGGCCCTCTACTCCCTCTACTCACCTGCTCTTTGGATTTTTACACAGATACAGTTTCAACTGAAGTAGAAAGAAAAAAAAAGTTCAAGCACCTGTCTATAAACTCTGTGTTAAAGTCTTTGGTCTTGTCTGGTTAGCAGAGCAAAATTTAAAAATAAAAAGGAGTCTCAGTGCATTTCTTACGAGACTTTACACCTCTAACTTGAGTCATCAGGGAATGCAAGAAAGCAAGTTAGAGACCATGAGAGTAGTTAGATTTCCTTATTTTAAAGAAGATGAATGAATGAATGAATGAATGAATGAATGAAATAAAGGAGAAAGAATAGAGGCTTATTGGATGGCTGAATATCTTCTGTGCCCTCTTCCATCAATCAGTAAATTCTCTCCAATGTCCTTGCTTTCTTTGTGATACAGAGACTAAAGGAAAATACTGGCTAAAGTTAGGAAGGCATACATCAGAGATGACCACAGAGCAGACAACAGTTGCGCCAAAGCAAAACCCAGACTACATCAGCGCTGCTGGAGGGAAAATCACTCTTGTATATCCTGTGGGGGCCTCCACCTAACTGGACTACTGTCCATTGAGTCTATTCTGCTTACTCATTTACATATAATAAAATACACTGGTTTAAAGGGTCTATATTGAACATTTAAAAATTGAAAATTAAAAAATTTTAAAATACACTGAAAAAATAAAATGAAGATGTTAAAAAAATAAAATAAAATAAATTTTTAAAAAGGGTCTATTTTGATGAGTTTTAACAAATTCACACACCCACTGACCACCACGATGGTCAAGATATAGAATATTTTCCATCTTGCCAAAAGTTTCACTCAGTTAATCTCATCTGCTCTCTGTCATCAAAGATTTATTTTTTCTAGTGTTTCATATGAATGGAATTATATCATATGTACTCTTTCATGTGTGGCTTCTTTCATCATAATGCTTTTGAGATTCAACTATGTTGCTAGCTGTATCATTTTCTTTTATTGTTGAGTAGGATTCCATTATATGGATGGCACGGATATACCACAATTTATTTAACCATGCACATAATGGTATACATTTGGCTGTTTCTAGTTTAAGCGGCAACAAATATTTGTGTATAAGTTATTGTGTGGACACACACACAATTTTAATTTCTCTTGGGGGACTAATGAGCAGTGAATGGTTGAGTCATTTGGGAAATGTATATTTAACTTACAAACTGCCAAACCGTTTTCCAGAATTATTGTACAATTTTGCATCCCCACCAGCAATGTATGAGTGTTTCAGTTGCTCTATATACTTGCCAAACTTGATATTGCCAGTCTTTTTAATCGTATCCACTCTAATGTGTAGAGGTCAACTGAAGGGTCACTGAGGGTCAAGATGACCAATGTTGATCACTTTTCAATTATTTGTTGGCAATCTGCATATTTACTTTTCTAAAGTATCTGTTAAAAAATCTTTGTTGCTTCTTTATTGGATTGTCCTCTTATTGAGTTGTAAGATTTATTATGAATAAAAGTCCTTTATTAGACATATTTATGAATATTTTTCCCAGTCTGTTGGCTTGCCTTTTTAATTTTCTTCACTCTGTCTTTCAAATAGGAAAGATGTTTAATTTTTTTTAAAGATTTTATTTATTTAGTTAAGAGGGAGAGAGAGAGAGAGCTTGAGCAGGGAACGGTGCAAAGGGAGAGAAACAAGAAGACTTCCCCAGTGAGCAGGGATCCTAACAGAGGGATCAATCCCCAGACCCTGAGCCAAAAGCAGACACTTAACTGACTGAGCCACCCAGGTGCCCTGAAACGATTTTTAATTTTGATGAATTCTTATTTATCAGTGTTTACTTATACAGGTCATATATTTTGTATCTTTTTTTTTTTT
>JAQQSY010004602.1:0-12212 GCA_028646535.1 Procyon lotor
CTCTCTCTGTGTCAAATAAATAAATAAAATCTTAAAAAGAAAAAGAAATCCCATTACTAGTAAAGATTTCACTGAGATGGTATTAAAGTTTCATGCAGTGAGTTCCAAAATATCATTTTTTTCAAAGATTTATTTATTTATTTATTTATTTGACACAGAGAGAGAGATCACAAGTAGGCAGAGAGGCAGGCAGAGAGAGAGGGAAGCAGGTTCGATGCTGAGCAGAGAGCCCAATGTGGGGCTCAATCCCAGGACCCTGAGATCATGACCTGAGCCAAAGGCAGAGGCTTTAACCCACTGAGCCACTCAGGCGCCACCCCTCCGCCAAATATAATTTTTATAACTTGATGGCAAAACAGAAAGTGTGTGCAGCTAAATAAAGATAACTCCCAGGAGGGTACTCGTATTACCAATTATCCATTATAAAGCTACAATGAATAAAATGTTATAGTAGTAATGCCAAAGTACTCTATAGTAATACATGCAAAATCATTAGAATATAACAGATGACTCTAAAGGAGAACCTAGTACATATCAGCATTTATTACACAATAAATGTAACATTTCAAATCAGTGAAAAAAAGAATGAATTATTCAATGAGCAGTTTTTGAAATACTTAGTAATCATTGGGAACAAAAAAATTAGAGTTCCTTCATACCACATAACACCAAAAATGCCAGATGAATTAAGGTGGGGACCTCATCAAGATCAAAATCTTTTTCACAGCAAAAGAAACAGTCAACAAAACCAAAAGATGACTGACAGAATGGAAGAAGATATTTGCAAATGGTATTATCAGAATAATACCATTTATAAAGATCTATAAAAATCTATAAAGAACTTATTAAACTCAACACCCAAAGAACAAATAATACAATCAAGAAATGGGCAGAAGACATGAACAGACATTTCTGCAAAGAAGACATACAGAGAGCCAATAGACACATGAAAAAGTGCTCAACATCACTCCACATCAGGGAAATACAAATCAAAACCACAGTGAGATACCACCTCACACCAGTCACAATGGTTAAAATTAACAAGTCAGGAAACAACAGATGTTGGTGATGATGAAGAGAAAGGAGAACCCTCTTACACTGTTGGTGGGAATGCAAGCTGGTATAGCCACTCTGGAAAACAGTATGGAGGTTCCTCAAAAAGTTGAAAATAGAGCTACCCTATGACCCAGCAACTGCACTACTACTTACCCTAAAGATACAAATGTAGTGATCCAAAGGGGCACCTGCACCCAAATGTGCCTAGAGAGAGCCTAGATGTCCACCAACAAATGAATGGATAAAGATGTGATACACACACACACACACACACACACACACAGGAATATTATGCAGCCATCAAAACCCCTGAAATATTGCCATTTGCAATGACATGGATGGAACTAGAGGGTATTATGCTAAGCAAAATAAATCAATCAGAGAAAGACAATTATATGATCTCACTGATATGAGGAATTTGAGAAACAAGACAGAGGATCATAGAGGAAGGGAGGGAAAAATGAAACAAGACAAAACCAGAGAGGGAGACAAACCATAAGAGACTCTTAATCTCCAGAAACAAACTGAGGGTTGCTGGAGTGGAGGGGGGATGGGAGGGATGGGGTGGCTAGGTGATGGACATTGGGGAGGGTATGTGCTATGGTGAATGCAGTGAATTGTGTAAGACTGATGAATTGCAGACCTGTACCCCTGAAACAAAGAATACATTATATGTTAATTTAAAAAATGCTGTTAAAAAAGAAATACTTTGGATAAGATAATAAATTTGAAAACTTGGGAAAGAAACACATGCTTTTGGTAGTTTGCTCATATATTCCAAATCTGAGTACAACAGTGAGCATTGGGATTGGTAAACAAATAAACAGACAATGTTTCATTGTGCCATGTATTAATTGACTTGGCACAAGTATTTAACCTTTGTGAGTTTCAATTTTCTCCTCTACAAGAGTTTTTCATCAGACTTATAAGTTTCTCTATAGTCTGACACTATGTTTCATTCATTTAACAAATACTCACTGAGCACCTATTACATGAGAACCTAAGCTCCAGAAATAGATGATGAAGAGGAGACATGAGGTCCTCAACATCACAGACCTTAGATTCTGAAGCACACCAAACAAGGAAAGAAAGAAACAGGATTCTTTAGATGGTAGGCTCTGAGGTCCGAAACTGGAGGGGAGTTGTCCATGGGGAACAATGGTAAGGGATTCTCAGATTCAGGATATGGCAACCAGCACCAAAACTGGTAGAAAGAATAGACCAGGCATTTTGAGAAACAGGGTGAAGGGGTTCTCATATCTCTGGAACTATTACCCTGAATCCACAGAAGAGAATATGTGAAGTCACATGCAAATTACTAATCGAAGGACCAAAATTTATAGGAAACTGCATCTGAAGTTTCCAGGTAGGCGCTATCAACAATTTTAGGAATGTGATACCTCCAGTTTGTTCTTTCTCAAGGTTGATTTGGCGAGTCAGAGTCTTTTGTGGTTCCATACACACTTCACACATTTTAGGATTGTTTGCTCTAGCTCTGTGAAAAATGCTCCTGGTATTTTGATAAAGATTTCTTTAAATCTGTAGACTACTTTGGGTAGCATGGACATTTTAACAATGTTGGTTCTTGCAAGCCAGGAGCACGGAATATCTTTCCATGTTTGTGTCATCTTCAGTTTCTTTCCCCAGTGTTTTATAGTATTCTGAGTACAAGTTTGTCACCTCCTTAGTTAAGTTTTTCCTAGGCATTTTATTATTTTTGGTGCAAATGTAAATGGGATTGTTTTCTTAATTTCTTTTTCTGGTGTTTCACAAATAGTATACAGAAATGCGACTGTTTGACATTGTACATGCATTTGGTTCTAATGAGCAGAAAACCCAACTCGAAGTGAATATATTTGAGCAAAAGCATACAACTAATGCTGCTGCTGATGATAACAACAATAATTAGTAGTATGAGACAAGTTTTGACCATGACTTTAATCCTCCCTTCCTTAGAGAAACTCTATGAAGTAGGAATCAGTGTCTCATTTTAGACTTGAGGAAACCAAGGCTGAAGAAGATCAAGTCAATTTTCTAAGATTGTATTGTTTTTAAGTGGAAGAGCTAGGATGTTTGAACTTCAGGCTCATGGCCCTCCCACTAAATGTAAAGATTCGAGTCCCCCTCCATCTCCCAGAGGTTAGAACCAACTAGAAGCAGCCCACAAATTTATTCATTAGAGAACAGAGGCAGATCTAGTCAGAAACTAGCTCTATGAGGCTGCCTTTTCCAGGTCCCTTCAGTGGAAGACTGTTTGAATGCAGTCAAACAGTGCTATTCAAATATAACCTACCATTTTTGTTTTCATCATTATTAATTGGCACTTCCAAAAACAGACTAAGAAGGCTTGCACTGGATCTTGTCTGCCCTGATAACGTGAGTCTCCAAATAAAATGATTAGCTTTGATGCTGAGTAGAGACCAGTCAGGAGTTGTGAGGACTGCAGACCCACATTAACCATTGTTCAAATTAGGGGCTGGTGTGGTCCCTGGTAGGACTCTGGGCAAAGCGTTGGGTTTCTCTGGCTTGCCAGCAGATCCCTCAGGCAAGGTGGCCAGAGTCGACAACTAATGCTCCCTCATAGGTTGAATGACAGTGGTTGGTGCCTCCTGCCACATTTGTCTTGATTTCTTGGCTATCACCTCCAAAATGTACATCTGGAGGTGTATGTTAAAAGTGAATCTTTTCACTTTTAATGTACATTAAAATTTAATTTTAATTAAGTGACTAGTCACTTTTAAGATACAAAATTATTAAGTGACTTAAAAGTCACTTTTAAGATACAAAATTATTCACTTTTATTATTCACTTTTAAGATACAAGAATGGAGTGGGCAACTCTTCGTTCTTTGAGGACTCTCCCTATGCTTCTCTTAGGCTTCTGGCTGTCAATCTGCATCACTCTTTTCTTTAAGGCCTGCAGCCTTCTTCACCAGATCTGGGTTCCACATTTGTGTAAGGGGCAGCAGAAAAGGGTGGCCAAAACATGGCCCAGGGGCAGGACATATCTGAGTTTGAGTCCCTGTTCCCACACTCACTGTAAAACCTAGCTTAATTATCTTATTAAATAGAAGATTAAATGAAACAAGGGTACCTGGGTGGCTCAGTGGGTTAAAGTCTCTGCCTTTGGCTGAGGTCATGATCTCAGGGTCCTGGGATCGAGCCCCACATCGGGCTCTCTGCTCAGCAGGGAGCCTGCTTCCCCCTCTCTCTGCCTGCCTCTCTGACTACTTGTGATCTCTTTCTCTCTCTGTGTCAAATAAATAAAATCTTTTTAAAAAAATAGAAGACTAAATGAAACAACACATGGAAAATGCTTACAGCATAGAAGAACCCCAGTGCAGGTCAGCAGTTATCATTATCATCAATTTAATTGCCAAACTCCATACCCTTCATATGTCTCATTATTCACAACAACTCCGATGCATCAGACACAGAGAATTGTGTTGAGACCCCTTTCTCCTTTATCCTTGTCATTTTTCCATTCCCTGGTCATTCTGCTTATCTTCTCTCTTCCTTTCATTGCTATTCTTTTTTGTACCCTCCATAAGTATGGCATTTAAAAATTTTAAATGGTCTTGACAGTATCTTTCTACCAAATGGCTCTAGAAGAAGCCAAAATCCACAGAATCAGGGTCTGAGCATTTACTAAATGAAGGGTGAGATCATACAGCTGCCCTTCAATTCTTAAAAAAATAAATAAATAAAATAAGATCCAAAGATGAAAAATTCCTTGTATTGAAGTCACGGTGTACTTACCCACCAAGATTGGAACTGCCATTGACCTTAAGGGGCATCACTTCCTCAGAAGACCCTTCTCTGGCCACACACTTGTTCAATCCTTGCATTTGTGCATGCTCATTAGATTCCCATACTTTATCACAGTTCATAAAATCTGTGTGTGTCTGTGTATGGCTGTGTGTGATTTAATCTCCCTCTCTCTCTCTCTCTCTCTCACTAGGCTCTCCATTTCAGGACAATAGACTAAATCTATTGATGTTTTCTCTCTGCTCTGTCATTATTTTCTAGCACAATGTCTGGTACAGAAGAGATGCTTGATAAAGATGTGTTGATACCATTGTCCCTGTCATTGTGTGCTCTGGTGGTTGCTCTTGTGATTTCGTAGAATTTCAGGTATACAGAGCAATTAGGAATTGTGTTTTGAGGAGGAAAGAGCAGTGGCCATTTGACTTAGCCAATCTGGCCTGGTCAAATGAGAAGCTAAGGGCAACTAGGGTATTTGGAGCTCTCTGAGAGCCAAATGCCTCTTAAGAGCCTGGCACTTAGAACAGGAGCTTTCAATTGATGTCCAGGATAGAGAGAGTAATAAGTTCTTTCCAAAGACATGAGCTAAGGCAAACATGCAGGACCAGATATATAATTCACAGGGCCCAGTTCAAAATGAAAATGCAGGGCCCCTTGTTCAAACATCATTAAGAGTTTCAAACAGAGCCATAAATACAGAGAGAACAAACTGGTGGTTGCCAGAGAGGAAGAAGGTGGGAAGATGGGCAAAAAGGGTGAAGGGGAGTGAGAAGTACAGGCTTCCAGTTCTGGAGTGACTAAGTCACAAGGATGAAAGGTACGCTACAGAGAATATAGTAAGTGGTATTGTAATAACATTGTATGGTGACAGATGGTAGCGACTTGTGGAGAGCAGAACATAATGAATAGCACTATATTGTATCCTGAAACCAATGTAATACTGTGTATCAACTAAACTACAATTGAAAAAAAAATTAAAAAGAATTTCAAGATGGTGATAGAAGAGCATCAAACCAAGTACAAGGTGCTGGGTGAGACCGCACAGGTTTCACACCCATGAGGCTGGCCTTGCAAAATTTACAGATAATCAAGAAAACCTGGAACATAAGGCTACAATTTTCTGTTAGACAACTGAGGGAGTTTTGTGTTTATGAAAAAATAAGATCTTTTAAATATCCAGATATATTTCCTTTCCCTGCATACGGAGGTTGTGTCTTCAAAAGATAATGGATCCTTCTGTCCCTTTATCCAGTGGGGCAATCTCTATGTTTCCAAAAGTTCTATTAAGGCGGGACTGGTTTGCCCCCTCCGCGAAAAACCCTGAACCCCTTGCTAGGCTGAAACAACCAGTCGCGTCTTCGGCCATGCAGAGTTCAAAGGGCATGGATTTTTGAAGCCAAAATGGGTTCCTATCCCAGCTTCACTATTTATAGCTCAATGACTTAAAGCAAATTACTTAGCCTCCCTAGAATCTTGGTTTCCTCGTCTATAAAATGTAAGTGATGCTACCCAGCCCAAGAGGTTGGCTGTGAGGATTTAATAAGGTAAAAAAGCGTAGAGGGCTGAGCACAAAAGCACACAATATGAGGACACATCCTCCTTGCAGTTTGCCTCTGCTTTAGTCCAAAGCTGAATGGGGGAGCGCGGAGTGCCTCCAAGCAGGGGAACCCCAGCTCTCCCCGCTCTCCGTCACTAAGCCCTATAAATAACTTAGCTAAGTCACCGTCTCCCTTGGAGTCGCTGTTCCTTAGGGTGCGGAATGAGGGTGGTGTTGCAGGTGGCCCCTCCTGGCTGAATCCTTCCTGGGTTTTCTCTGCCTTCCACTACCTCTCCTGGGGAACCCGTCGCTGGGGTCCGCGCGCGCGCGCGGCCTGGCTGCAAGACCCCTCTACGGTGGCTCCCACCCGCCCCCCGCCTCCCGGCGGCCGCCGCGGAGCCCCGCCCCGCCCCGCCCCGCCGCCCCGCCTCCCCCGCGGCCGCCGAGCGCTCCCCAGCCGCCGGTCGGCCGCCGGCTGCCAGTCCCGCCAGTGAGCTGGCCGGCGAGGGGCTGCGGGTGTGCGGGACGGGTGTGCGCACAGGCGGAGTCGGGGGAGGGCGCGTGGGCGGCGGGGAGAAGATGGGAAATCCTGGGACCAGCAGCTGAGCTAACCCGAGCGGCGGGAAGGCCAGCCTTGCTGTTCCTGGGGGAGCCCAACACCGTTCCCGCGCCTCCAGGATGATACCCCCGAGCGGCGCCCGCGAGGACGGCGTGGACGGGCTGCCCAAGGAGGTGCCGAGCGCCGAGCAGCCTCCCTCTCCTGCATCCACCAGCAGCCAGGAATCCAAGGTACCGCGCACACTTGCCCCAAGAAAACATGAACTCACTCTCCTTGTCCTCTCGGTCCACCTTCGTTTCCCCCGAACTGGCGCCGACGCCGGCTGCAGACGTGCCCTTAGTGGGACCTGGGCTCCCCTGAGACTTGAATGTCGGGCAGGACTCGCTGTAACGCGGCTGGACCACGTCGCGAGGACCCAGTCTCCTGCCCACGTAGACCCGAGGCTGCGCTGGGTTCTTTCCGCAAGCGCACGCTGGTTGGTGCACCCGGACTCCGGGCTCAGAGACCGCTTTCCTGGGTGGTTGGTGGCTTGGTGGTTCTGTGCTTTCAGCCTGCTGGTGCCCAAAGCTGCTTCTGAAGGATGAAGTATGATAGCGAGGGATACACCTTCAGAAAAGCTAGGGCACTTGCGGCCAGCAAAGGGGAGTCTGTGTCACAGGAGTCCCTGAGACTCTGCTTAATTTAAGGGCTCACCCTTAACTTCAGAAATGCTAAGCGAAGGGAAAAGCCGCGTTCGTGGGAAAGTTGAGGTTCCTCTTGTGGAAGTTAATACTTGGAGAACTTACATTTGCTTTTATGAGTTACACTAACACACATACACAAAGCCAGCCCCGCAGCACTTGTGCACCGTCCCACTTCCTCTAAAACTCTCCTGGGGGCCAGGCACATGTTTGGAAATCTTGGAAGAGGAGCGAGTAAAATGTGGAGGATTGCAGTGACGTGCCAAACGGCATCTTAGCCTGAGGTGAAAATCATAAGATGGAGTTTGTGGTTATATGGATTTCTTTAAGCGCAGGGTTCCTGACTCTTTATACAGATCTCTTCTTGTGAATTCCCCCAGGCATCTGTGGAATGCTGGGCGGTTCCTGTATAGGAGTGAAGGGAAGGGGGATGCCAGTTTGGAGGGCAGGGCAGATGAGGAAGAAAAAAAAAAGTCCCATCCCTCTCCCCCTTTAAGTACATCCCTAAAAGCTATTGACAAATCAGCAGGATCAAAATCACAGCCAGGTGGCTCTTGGTTTAAGTGCTGCTAGGCGCTATACACATCTCAGCCTCTGGAAGTTAGCCATCAAAGAGAGCTTTGCATTATCTTTATTTTATTTTTCTGATAAATGTGTGATCTGGGGCGTGTGTGGGTCAACTTTTCTAAAACTCGGTTGGAAATGGGGCACAAGCCCCTCCTTGCAGAGTCGCTGTGAAAAATAAGTAAAATGACCCAGTGCAGTGTAAAGACTCAATCTTTGTTTATCCTTTTCCTTCCGGAGACCAAGGGGATCCCCCCCACCACAGATATCCATTCCAAGGCTGTCTCATAACCTGCACACACATACGACCCCTCCTCTGACTGGAATTTTCTGGGTGTCTTATCATTGTCTATTGGGGGTCTAAGACACCCAATGATAAGACTGCTTCTCTTATCATTGGCCATCAGCCACCTAACAAGTATGGGTTAGGGACCATTTCAAAGATGATTTCATGACTGTAAACAAATGCAGCAAAACTCAAACGTGAAACCAGTACTAAACTTTTTGAATTGGGCTTGTTGCTCTGCAGTAGGTGTGTTCTGGAAAGGGCTTAGCATTTGCGTATACCAAGGCATGGTTTAAACACTATATGGGTTCGCTATTTATAGCTATCCTGATGCAAATTCTTTGGCAGAGCAAAAACTACATATGTAATACCCATAATTATCTACTGATTTCTCTGACTAGGCTTTCAAATTTGTACATGCCAATTTTTCTCCAAGTAGCCTACACATATGAAGTGCGTGTATGTTCTGAAGTTTGTCATGGCTTCAGTATTCTTAATCAGTGGAGATGGGCTGGGGGTGGCAGGGGATGGGCCATGAACCCCAGGAAATTGGATGCAAAATAGGGTGTCTTAATGTGAATTTTTACAGTGTGGCATTGATGATGTTCTCAAAGGGGTCCAAGCCCCTCAAAAAAGAGCTCAGCTGCTGGCATGGAGGAATACGTGGTAAGGGGGCAGGAGGGCATGAAACAGGAGCAGAAGAAGGTTCTATTTATTCTACACCAGGGGTGCCAGATTTGAAAGCTCACTGCCATTTATAAGTACTTTCCACTCTGAAGATGAGAGCGTAGTAAGGAAAGTGTGAGCAAGGTAATAGTAGTCATTCCACCTCACTCCGCTCAGATGGTCTGTTTGTGAACCACATGGGTTAGGCCTCTCTGAGCATTAAACTTCTGCAAGAAAGACTTAAAATTACCTTCTAAAAGACTTTTCTTCTCTGATTATAAGGGTAACAAAATTCTCTTTGTAGAAATTTGAAAGGCCCAGATAAAAATAAAGGGGAAAAAAATGACCCATTGGCTCGCAATCCAAGGCAACTACTGATAACATTTTGATCTCTATCATACATCTTTTTTTATAAGATCTATTTTTATATTTACATAGTTGAAAGAACTCTGGTCAGCATCTACTGAATGTGTGCTCTATGTCAGGTGCAACTTGATTCTTCACAATAACCCTATGAGGGAGATTGCCTCCTTCTTTGATTTTATGAATAAGGATGCAGAAGCTCAGAAAGGTTGGGTGACTTGCTCAAGATCACATAGCTAGTTGAATGACGCAGCTAGGACAGGGGCCTGGGCAGCAGAGCTCTGGAGCCCAGCCCTCCACCACAACTGTCTGTCATGCTTAGTGTACTGTTTCACTTGCTCCTGGTCCCCCTCACATCCTAACCACATAGTTCACACACCACTCAAAGTCATTTCCAGCAGTATTTTCGTCTTCTCTTAAGAAATCTTCGAAAACGAGTTGGGCCGCATGTGAAATGATTAAAGACCAATTTTTGTCTAGCTTCTTTGTGTTTGATTTTGCTACTCTTCCACCAAAAATAGACTTATGGAGATAATTAAATGTAATGTCACACAAATATCTGGAAAAGGAGGCCACAATAAACCTTTTAGTGCAGAGAGTCCATTAGGAGAGGAGGAGGATGGTTCAGTGCCCTGAGCCCATTGAATGTTTCTGGAAGTCCATTTCCTTTGCAGGTTCTTTGGAATGCTGTGTCGTAGATTACTGGAGTTGGAAACAGGAGCGATCATCTACTCAGAATATTTTTTTTAAATTAGGGATAATTTTTATTGTGTAAATTTATTTTAGTATGGAAAATTTCAACAGGCACCAAAGTAGAGAAAACAGTGTGAAGAACAGTCATGGAACTAATCACCTGGCTTCCCCAAAGACCAATTCATAGATGATCTTGTTGCATCTGTTATTCCCCCTACCACCACCATCCCTCCCCAGATACACTGGATCATTTGAAAGCAAATTCCAGACATCAGTTCATTTCATCCATAAATATTTCAGGTTGCATCTCTAAAAGATAAGGGTTTTTTAGTGAGCATGACTGCAGTTCCATTATTACATGTGCTGAGTGTTTTCAGTCAATGGTTAGTATGTTCTTTGGGGGTCCACAAACGGTCTTGGGAAGACCCATGGTCAACCGGAATCTGCATTCAGAATTTTGTGGTTACGCGCAGAGGTACATCACTTGGAGAAAGGATCCACAGCTTGTATCAGATCAGTAAAGGATCTAGAGCCCTCAAAGTTTGCTGAAATGTCTTCTCTTTTCTCTCTTGAGGAAATCAAAGCCAAGAGAGAGGCAACAACTTGCCTAAAATCACACAGATTGTTAGTGATGGGACTTCTGTTTAAGAACACTCTCTTGGACCTTGGATACCCCAGGACAATTTCCTCAGGGCGTATGCCTGTGAACTGAAGTAGTAATGTGCTTTGTGTGGTTTTCTTTATCATAAAATTAGTTGAAGTGAAAGAATGTGAAAACCACTGATGAAACTCACCCTCTATCTTTCCACTAACTATTCCAGAAAGACCACAACCTCATTTGTTTTTTAAGCGGTGACAGAGACTATTGAATACTAAGAAAAATATCATGTTTCAGCATCCCTTATTTCAATGACTATCCCTTCTCCTACTGACTTACCAACAGCATAGAACCTTAACTAGGGTCTAATATGAAGGTTTTGTGTGGATGCCCTTTGACATCACTTACATGACCCAAGATGCCATGGAGAGATTATGGGTTTCGAGGTCAGATAGACAAGAATTGAGATCTTTTCTTAACAGTTGCCCTATGACTCTGAACGAGTTGTCTAGCCTCGCTGAGTCTCAGCTTCCTAATCTCTAGAATGGGGATGCTAATATCCAGCTGACATGGGTTTTCTGTAAGGCCTGTGACCTAATGTGTCTTAAGCATATATGAGCATATCACATTTTTTACTTTCTCTTCCTGCTTCACATTAGATGACTTCAATCCCTAGTCAACCCCAAATGTCATCACTGGAATCATTTCAGTAACCAAAACTGATGTTCCAATAGTATAACTGAATTTTCCTCCCTTTGGGCTTGACTTATGCTGTTGTGTACTGAAAGTTTTCACCTTAGCTGTTTTGCACCCCCAGGAAGATAAGCCATTGACTCACGAGCCTATGGCTTCAATTTTGGAAGGGTGATATAAGCCATCCAGTAGTCCATAGAAGCCTTGGGCCAAGGAGTCCCCTCATTCCATGATTCTCTCTGAATCTGGACTACCATCCAAGGTAGGGTGAAGGAATCTCTTAAACCTAAGGATGTACCCTGCATTTTCCAGAAAGGTGTGTGTCCACCAATCAGCAGCTATTTTATTGAGTGTGTACTTTGTGCCCAGCACATCTCATACATGTATGTGAAGCTATTATTGATAAGGAATTTAACCGCTATCCACAGGAGAGGATGAAAGAAAATGGAACCTTGGCTTCGCATTCAGATCCCTTGGGGAGTCTAGTCCATCAGTTAGACTACTAAATGGAAATCTCTGAATGAGGGTCCCAAGCATCAGTATTGTTTTAGAGATTCCTTATTGATTTCATTGTGCAGTGAAGTTTGGGAAACACTGATTTAGACTCTAAGAATTGTAGAATGTCAAAGAAATTAAATAGAGAATAAGAATTGAATAAGAATTGTAGACTGTCAGGGCACCTGGGTAGCTCAGTGGGTTAAAGCCTCTGCCTTCAGCTCAGACCCTGATCTCAGAGTCCTGGGATTGGAGCCC
>JAQQSY010004603.1:0-12212 GCA_028646535.1 Procyon lotor
AAACACCTCGATCCACCAGAGACAAGACCAAGCAAGGCAGGACTCCTCCTTCTCCTCCAAGGAGACCCCTGGGTGACCTCTGAAGTACGGGGGGTGGGGGGGGGGGTCATCTCCTGGATATCCTAGCACCCAGCAGATGCGCTTTTAGTTATTGCCTCCTGAGGGATAAATAAACCCTGTTAGAAGCATTCCAAGCTTTGGAGGATAAACTGGGACTTCTCTACATTTTACAGGTGAGAACACGGAGGCCCAGAGAAATTAAGTGACTGGCCGAAGGTCACACAGCCTCTGCCTGCCGAGCTGAGATTTCAGTCCAAGGTTAGGTCTACATAGAGCCCTCCCTGCTGTTTCTTATCTGCTCAAGATGCCAGATAAAGAGAGCCAAGCAATTAACCGGGTAGCAAAATACCTCAAGAGAAGGAGAATGTCCTTTCCTTAGCATGGAAAAATTAAACCCTACTGAGTGATTAGAGGTCAATCCTGAGGATTCACCCCAAAAGCACATTTGGGGGTCTCCGACATGATATGGACACAATGGCCCTCACTCTGTTTCTGATAGTCCCAGCAGAGTCAGGGTCTCCCATGAGCAAAGAGAAATGCAGGCACGGAGACTACTATTTGCTAAAAATGCCAGGTAAGCCATTTGTATAGCTGTGAGAAGTTCTACAAATACTATTAAAGAGTCCAAATGGATAGGGAAAAAAGGTCTCTTGGAAAACTTTTAAGACCAAGCGGTACAAATATCAGTCCACAAATATCAGCGTCAGAGGCTTTGAACACAGCCTCAAAGTGCTTTGATCCCAAGAAAAGGTTATATTTAAACATTTTATTTTATCGGAGCCCTCGGGGAGATCAAAGATAGATGATGAAATGATTTTTAATCATTTGAAGATAAACAGAGAGGCACTTAATGACACTTGGATATTTGTACTGTTGTCTGTCTTTCTCCGTATGGTATATACCCCCCCCCCCGCTTTTTTTTTTTTTTTTTTAAGATTTTATTTATTTATTTGACACAGAGAGAGAGCGTAGCAGAGGGAAAGGCAGATTCCCCGCTGAGCTAAGAAACTGATTCAGGGCTTGATCCCAGGACCCCGGGATCATGACCTGCACCAAAGGCAGGTGCTTAACCAACTAAGCCACCCAGGCACCCCTGTTGTATACCCTTTTATACAGAATAGTGATCAATTAGTAATTGTGAGGCTGTTTGTGTAATAAAGGGTGTTATTTCCCTAGTAAATATACTGAAACTGTCTTCGCTATATTCTCCTCTAACTGTCCCCATTGAGAAGATGCGCTGCTCACCCCGTAGCCCATGTACCACCTTGCTTCTGCTGGAAGCCCACCCTGGACACAGGCTGAGCAAAGTTGAACCTTAGTCGCACCCACGCAAATCTCTGCATGAAGGCAAAGCCCAGAAACGTAACCCATTGTTATTTTCCTTTCTTTGATGCCATCGCTGTTCATGTCTTTGAGCAGATCTTCACCTTTTCCTTCACCGCTTAGGTATCAGTGCTTGGAAAATGTTACGTTGAAACCTAACTTGTCATCAGGCTGCTAGTTTTACACACAGCTCGGTTCACAGAACATATACGTTCAACAAACGACAAGCCATCAACCTTTTCTAAGACGCGAAGTGCTTCTGTCCTACACAGCGGTGATCCTATAAATCGCTCCCATTTTTCAGGTTTCCCTCCTATGAAGCAACCGTGGAATGATGTGTTCAGATTTGCGTAAATCTAATTCTTCCAAATACTAGCTGAAAGCATTTCTGATACCGACAGTGTTTTCATTATTTCATTTCATTATTTCATTTCAGTGTTGTTTACATTAGCGATTATACAATCAAAACAACCTCAACAATAAAAAATGTACCTACCACAAGAGCACGAGACCCTTCAGAGCAACACTGCCCACGGCTAAAGGCTAACGCATATATAGGTACCCACCCACTTCCCGAAAATTCGCATCATGCCACTTCGCTTCTTTGGAAGACCTACATTAGTAACTGTTTTCGCCAAACTGAATGAAATCCGAAGAAATTTTCGCTTTTATGGAAAACAGCAAAAAAGGAAAATAGCTTCAGCATTTGTTGGGTCGCGAGGCTTTAAGCAGGCAGCGTGGACCCTGAGCACCGAGTAGCGCCCCCAGGCTCCTTCCCTGGGAACTACACTCAGCATCTCAGCAGCAAGCCACCACAGTTTTCACGTTTGTGAGCATCTCTGCTTTATCTCGTTTTATTTTGTACATCCACGAGCAAGATGTGTGGTAGGTATTAGAAAAGCCTAAGGGAGGATATTTTTAGGGCCTGGGAACAGTCAAATTATTTTTCTACATAAATAGTAATTGCTTCTTCACTTTACACAATTTTGGCTTGTGAAAGTTTTTATAAGAATGTTCTACTTTTGGGTAGCAAGGGAAATCTGTATTTTATTTTATTTTTTTAAAAATTTTATTCTATTTATTTGACAGAGAGAGAGATCGCAAGTAGGCAGAGAGGCAGGTGGAGAAGGGGTGGGAAGCAGGCTCCCCACTGAGCAGAGAGCCTGACGCAGGGCTCCATCCCAGGACCCTGAGATCATGACCTGAGCCGAAGGCAGAGGCTTAACCCACTGAGCCACCCAGGCGCCGCAGAAATCTGTATTTTAAAAGCATATTCGTAAACGGTGTACCTTGGCTACCATGTTTTCCTCTTGCAGATTTGCCAAAGAAACACAAAATAAATTTCCATCGCATCCATTATTTTATAGATAAATGAAAAAAGTATTGTTTTAAAACCCCATACTGTTCTTAGAAGTTCTGGAGAATCGGCAGTGGGTGAGAGTGGACAGTTAACTGTCACATTATTCAGTAAAGCCCAAGCCTTTCAATGCATTAAACTCCACAAAGGAGAGAATAAACCAGAAACATGTGAAGCTTGGACTGAAACCCACTTCAATGGGGCTGCTGTTTGCATCGCCAGACGGTACCACACATGCCCACGGAAACAGAGGGACAGTGACAAGAAAACGACAAGTGGGAACTGGATGATTTCCCAATAGTCCTTCATCAGGACCTCTTTAGTGTGACTTCCTCATTTGCCTTTTAAGTGTCTTATTCTCTCAGAGCACTGCACATGCCCACCCAAATGTGTGCATGTATCCCAAAGGGAAATATACATAAAATTTCTATCGTCGGTCACTTTGAAAGACTTAACTCGAGTTTTCTCATAAGTGAATACTGTTGGAGCAATTAACGTAACTCCAAATGAATTAATTTCTCTCCCACTTTTAGCTTTCCTTGACTAGAGCTCTCTCTCAATAGTGCCATGAGTATATTGAGTGTTGATAGGGATCAGACCACTGACTCTATCATTCTGGTGTACCTTTAATTGTGTGAATAAAGTCTTGATAAAAACTCATGACTCAACTAGAAACATGACATCGTAGGGTCATTTAAACCCTATAGTGCTTTGAATTTCTTTTTGCAGAATATAGTCAAAGACTCAGACCATTTAAAACTAAATTTTTACCTTTCTCAAATGTTTAGTCCCCTACCACAGATTTAGGCCTTGCCACCTCAGTAGAGTACCATGTAATCTCTTTAAACTATCAAAGATAATCCATTTTAAATTGCATCTCAGAATAACATAACCCATTGCAGCCATAGTTTAGCAAACAAACCCAAGAGATTCTCAATAAGTCATTTATATGGGGATATTCAATGAGTTTGGATTTATTTCTCTACATAAAGACCACAAACAAGCAAACAACAGTAGCTTCTCAAAACACTGGATGTTCTTCTCTAACAAAATTACCCCTGGCCATTGTACCATCATTCTGACAGGTCTAATTTTCTGGAGGATGCTCTTGTCCATATTTATAGCAACTGATAGGATTTCAGTTTATTGCTTGTGACATTTTGTCTAGACCAGAAGGGCAATGTCTACTATGGAAAATTCACTTTGGGAAGCAAGGCAATATTTCATACCTCAAAGGCCAAAAGAATAAAATGATTTCAAAAGATGTATTGCCCTTCATGCTTTTAAAGACAAAGTGTCAATTCATTTGTAAGCAGAACAAGGTAAATGATCATAACTATTCTTTGGATAGCCTTTCGATCATTTTGCTTTATTCCAGAACATCGCTTAGTAAAGAGCATTGCCCGTTTTCCATTCCCTGACTCACTCTGAGGTTACAAGTACAGAGGTTTGCAGGAAAATAAAATGGGAATTAGCTCCACTCAAATTACCACTGGCATTTCTGGCCCTTCCATTGGTGATTTTGGGACTGATCGCAGAAATGTCAGAAAGAGTTTTATCCTTTGCTGACAGAGACAAAATCAGAGAGGGCATGAAAATGAATTCCAATTAAGTCTGAATGTTGGAGTCTGAATTCTGTCTTTGTGTATCTAGATGCCAATTTAACAACATGGAAATCATACACAAAGACCCTATTATTCTGACTTTTAGACAGGTGACAACTGCTTTCTATCGCTAATAATAAAAACAATCCCTTATGTTTGTGATGTGCTTTTCCTTTTACTAAGGATTTGCACATATATCATCAAGGTTATAAACAGAAGTATAATTTAGGGAAAATCAGTAGAGTTAACAGGAAAAACACCTATTAATTCAGACCTCGTCATTCGGTGATATTAAAAGTAATTGCATTAGCATTCAATCCTCATCGCTACTTATGACCAGCAGTAAACGGTTGACATTTTTAAATACAGTCCTTTATCCTAACCAGACATTCTTGTATATTCAAGAAAAGTGTTATCTCGCACATACCACAGTTTTCTTCATCACTGTCATCATCACAGTCGGCCTGGCCATCACATCTTCTGGAAGCCAGGACACACCGGCCAGAGCCACACCTGAAGTGACTAGGTGAGCATTCTGTTCAAAACAATGAGCCATGTTATTTTCCTTAGGCAGAAAACCTGGAGCCATCAGCTCATTTATCTATTTGCGTGTGGGCTATCGTCAAGGGGCTATTCTAGAAGGTAAGATGGTCTTCCACGGAGCGGAACCAACCAAAGTTACCTTGGTTTTCTCCATTTGCTTATCAGACTCTTTCTCCTTCAGCCTTGACATCATTGCTTCAGTCAGTTGCTTAGTGTCTTTATGCTTTCCAGTATTTCACTACCTTCCCGAATGGACAGCCACTTCCATTCAATGGACTGCCAGAGCCTGAAATAGCCCATGGATCCAATACTTCTAACCACCCAGCTGCCCTTAATGTGTCAAAATTGTTTCCTGTTCGAATCCTCCCATCCATGGCGGGCAGGTCCCTGACTCCATTTCTCTACCTGATGATTCTATGTTGCCGAAGTCTCTAAATGTTTTAAACTTGCATAACCAGGGCTTGATGCTCACCACCACCCGCAGGACCCCTCGTATAAAAGCAGCATGCACATATAAGGGGCTCTGTGAGTTGGGTATGGTTAAGATAAATACCTGGAATATTAAATACATCTCTGCAATTTATTTTTAAAATGAAGACAACGTGTAACCGAAGAGCCCCAAGGTGTTCAATGTAACCAACTTCACAGACTCACTCACCCACACGGCCTGGTTGACAACTAGAACACAATAAGAATACTAGCAACCGAGAACCTGGAGAAGGCAGTGATAGAGTCATCCATGTCAGATATCCCATGGTAATTAATTTAAAAATTAACCTTCCACAGCTTCATCAGGCATTAGGCAGGTTTGGTTGTCCGAATTTTCCTCCGGAAATTGGTTGCAGTCTGTGTCTTCAGGCCACTGTAGGCCCACAATGCCAAGGACAGACTCGCAGTGTTCTTTGGAGTGTTCGCACAGCGCTCTACGAGAGCAAGAGAGATATACCATGGGAGGCGGAAACAGCTACACCCGAGGGAGTGTGTTAGGAATGTAGGTAGGGTTTTAATTCTGTGTGAGTGTGGGTCTCTGTGCATATCTCGAGTTTGTATTACCAATAGAGAGAGATGCACAGATACATAAGTGGTATTTGGGAAAACAAAATGAGTCATACCTCTCTCCACAAAGGACCTACATGCCAGCAACATACTTTCGCTAAGAGAAATGTCATGACGGAAATAGAAATCGATATTTGTTGTGTGTGTTTTTTATTGAAATATATTTCACACATAACACCATGTAAATTTAAGGTGGAAAACATGTTGAGTTGATACATTCATCTGTTATAATGTGATTGTCATGCAGAAACAGAATCTCCATCACATCACATAATTACCATTTCTCTTTTGCGGCTGGAAACATTAAGATCTAGACTCTTAGCAAGTTCGGTGATTATAAAATAATACTGTGTCTATATTCACCAAATAGTGCACAAGATCTCCAGGACCTTTATACCTAGTAGTTGCAACTTTACACCCCTGAACAACATCTAGGAAACACATCCCCCTCTGTGCTTTACCTTTCTCATTCTCTGTCTTTCAAGCAGACACATTCTCCAGTGTTTTTATGCCAAGCCAGAAAGTTCTCAGCGTCGGTTTGGATAGTCTGCCACCAAGGATCATGGAATGTATGCAATAGCGTCCCCCTGAGAGGTCTCTCCCTCCCGGGGACCAGGCACGGGATCTATTTCATGGGCCAACCGGGCTTACCCAAGGCATGGATGGCCATTGTCATGTTAGCTGAGACCCGTAGTGTTGAAAAGCTTGGTACTTCTCCCAATTCCATCCCTACTGAGCTCAAGTTGGCTAAAACGAATCGTGTTTGTTTCTTTTTTAAAGAAAAGATAGACCAAGCATTGTACTAGGTGCTTTCTTTCATGTGTGTCATCTCATCTGCACAAAGCATATTTTTAAAGTGATGTATCAGCATGACTTTCTTTACTCTCTGTGAGGGAAAATGGTTTTGCCTCCATATATTACCAAGAAATAAGTTACACAGTTTAAAAAAAAAAAGTAAACATAACCAAAATAAGTTCCTAGGAGAATTTCTTATTTCCTTTCAAATATATTATTTATTTTCAGAAGTTTCAAACTTTAAACTATTAATTTCAACGAAGTTCTCTGTCTGTCCCTCTTTATTGATAAGACAGGGCCGATCTTCCAGAAAGACCAGCTCCAGTCTGGCTAGAAACTGGTAGGGAAAGGTTAACAACAGAATGGAGACATTTCAGAGAAAGCTCTAGCAGGAAGTCTGCACAAGACAGAGCATAACTCCATGCCGGCTTAGCCTCAGAACTCAGGTGAGGACAAAGCCGTGGGGTTCCCACACTAGTTTTGCAAAAACAGTAAGTTCAATAGTGTTCAATAACTCTCGTTTAGACTGAAGAGTTTTGTGACAGATTTAGAAACTGCATTTAATTGCTGCAATTTTAAATTTGCCACAGGATACCTCATTTATACAGAGCACTTTATAGTGCCTGACTTTACCACTCCCGATGTTTTCTATAAAATGGAAATCATATAATAATACAGTAAGGTAATACGATTCAAATAAGACAATGTGCCACACAGCAAAGACAGGGGGCACTGTTCTTATCCTAATCTGCGTGGCGTTTAGCCACTGTCAACAGCCCTGAAGGTAGGGGCCTCCCTCAAAAGAATATTTTGAGGACGGGACAGGAGCACTACCCTAAAATATTTAACATGTTGTAAGGGCTCGATAATGTTAGATTTTTCAGACTCATAACTTCAAAACTAAATGTTCAGACCCATAAATGGGCACGGCAAAATCAATACTGCTTCATGAACACATGAGTATATTTTTCTTGTCAGAATATTTAAAGAAGTCTTACAAGCAAATATTGTAAAAATGTAAAACTCATTTTGAGAACCACGGAAAATGAAAGATATATGTGTAAAACGAAGAAATAGAACTGAAGTACTGAAGTATCTAAAGGAAGTTCACTAAAATGTTGATTGAATAATGTCTCAGGGTCAGTCTCGTCTTGGGCGTTTTAATGGGAAACATAAGCCCTGCAATTATAAATCATATGTGGATGTAAATTTGTTCCAGAGAGTACTCCATTAGGGAATTTTTTTTAATACATGTGAAAAGAAAATCAATGCAATCATTTGTTAAGTCTTATCACAAATTATTAGTCACCGTCCTTGACCTTGCTTAGCCAAAGTGGAATAGGATTAAGAAATAACTTTTCAACATCAAATGAGGAGATGTTTTCTTAGCGATACTTTAAAAGGCATTTCACACAGAAGTTTTCAGGATTATGTTTGCACAGGGCAACATTAACTTTTAACCCATTTGTATAATTTATTCCGTTCCCCAACTCATCCTGAAATTTCATTGTTTCCTGCCCTCCAGAGATGCCCCTTCCCTGTCATCCATTTGACATTTGGTATTTAATTTATCATTTTCCCATCTGTCCACTATATCGATATTACTGCTTTTTCTTAAAGCGCCAAGTGACTCTTGAACCCAACATATGGTTCTCGTAGTTACTGCTCACATTTACACAAGCACATCTGTATATTCGCCCCCTGATAGGAAACGGTGTAAAGAGAGCAGCTGCCCACCTCCGCGACAGCTGTCTTGTCCTGTACGTTCTCGGCCTACATGGCCACACGTGGCAGAGAAGAGAGACCACACGGCCCCTAAGCAGTAGAGTTCCTCTCCTCCCATAAGCGCTCTTGTGCACTCAGAGCTTATAACCGGAAGGCTCAACATTTATGCACATTCCCTTACCCTCCCAACCATCCCATCCAATCGCCGTTACTGTCTTATTTTTTTTGTCTTATTTTTTAATTTATTCATTTATTTTTAAAGATTTTATTTATCTATTTGACGGAGAGAGCACAAGCAGAGGGAGAGGGAGGAGCAGACTCCGCCCCCCCCCCAAGCGGAAAGCCCCACGTGGGGGTCGAACCCAGGACCCCGGGATCATGACCCGGTCTGAAGGCAGACACTTAACCGACAGAGCCACCCAGGTGCCCCTGCCTTGGTTTTATAGACCAGAGTAGAAGAAATGAGACTGAGGGAGACTGAGGAGTCTGTCCCAGGCCACAGAGCAGCCACCGCAGAGACAGGTGGACTCCTGGAGTAGCACTCTTAACCTCAAGTAGGATATCGTTCATCCTAAATCCAAGCTGCAGGCTTGAAATGCTGCCCCTCACTTCATCCAAGCAGGTAGAAAAACAACAGTGAGGTCCGTCCCTCGTCCAACCTTCAGGCCACTGCGAACATAATGTCGCTGACATTTGAGTGCTATCAAATGGCAGCATTTTAAAAACATCAGTGTTGCCAGAGGAAAAAGCAGATACACCCTTTCTTCTGCTAACTCACATTTTAGAACACTTCTTGATCCACCAAAGTGAAAGATGAATGATTTTATTTGATTAAAGTATGTGAAATACTGCGGTGCCTGGGTGGCCCAGTCAGTTAAGCGTCTGTCTTTGGCTCAGGTCATGATCCCAGGGTCTTGCGATCGAGCCCTGCATTGGGCTCCCTGATTGGTGGGGAGTCTGCCTCTCCCTTTGCCTTCTCCCCCTGCTTGTATGCACTCTCTTTCTGTCAAAAAAATGAATAAGATCTTTAAAAAAAATAAAGTATGTGAACTATTATCAAAGGTAGTTCATACCTCCTTTGTGAGGTATCCCAGTAATGAATCCTAACTCAAATATTCATTTTAGAATTCCTACTTCTTTACATTTTAGACACATAATTTGTTAAGCTCCTTAGCAATTTGGACTTCATCTACACTCAAACCAAGCCTCTGATCCCCTGGTTGTCCCTGAGGGGAAAATGAGGAAATTTGGGGGAGACCTCACTGTATTACCTGCAAGGTGGGATCCGCTGGCTTGTGTTCACGTCACACTTTGGTACCAAAATGGTGCAAGCAAAGAACATGAGGTATTTGTAACAGTTGGTCTGAACAAGTGCAGGGAAAAGAGAGGACTCCCAGCTGATGGAGGCTTCCTTTTGAGTCCTGTGGCCAAGGTAATTTGGATAATTTGTATGGTTGTAGGGTAAATTCATGCAGAGTTCCAACGTAATTGGTTCACACTGACCTAACAAGAAAACACACACATATACACTTACGTATATAAATATATAGTCAATTTCATATGTAAAACAATTTCTTAAAAACTTATAAAATTGAAATCTATCTTATCTCTTTTTTAAAAAAATAACTAAGACAAGAAGGCAAACAGTCTTTAACTTCCATCAGAAGATAAATAATTTGGTTAAAGAACTGCCAAGCGGAGAATCACTTCTGTACAGGCAGCTGCTTGCACAGCACCCACTATGCACATTGGAGAAAGTCTTTTTTTGCTTTTCTCCTCGGCTCAACCTACATGAAAACGACTCTCTTCTGTTTCCTTTTACCCATTTTGTCTTCTGATTTATTCATTACTTCTTAATGAATATATTCCCTCATCTTCCCAGTCACTTAAAAAAATCAATGAATGTGGTCAGACAATTAGATTATGTCTGTCTATACGTTTGAGCATTGATCCCTGGATTTGAATATAAGGTGACAAGATTTCAGGGCAAGAGGAGGCTGAGCTCTCATTAGGCACCCACGGCTAATGAGAAGAAATACTGGCCCATTAGCTTGGCATCAAGACTGTCTCACACACCAACCACAGCCTAACTTTCCAGCCTCAGCACCAAAGACTATCTCATCACTGGTATTTACTTGGGGATGATAAGTATTTAAGAATGACATGCCTTTGTGGATCCTGTTAGTTCTTATCTTCTCTTCTTGACACACCTGTAATCACCCCTCAAATGCAGTCATGGTTCTAGCTGCCAGGAGCCTAAGCATCTACTGCCTGGAATGATCCTTTCCCATCTTCCCCACCAGGCAAACGCCTCCTTGGCCTGTAGGACTCAGCACAAACACCTCCTCCGGGGGGCCCTCCTGGCCAACCACGTTCCCAATCCCATTCCCAATAGGAGTCTCTGCAGAGCACCATAGCATCATAAGGCATATTCCTACAACACACTCACTGTCCTCTACTTTATTCTTTACTTACTTGCGTCCCCATATAATTCAGTGATTTTTTTTAAAGATTTTGTTTATTTATTTGAGAGAGAGAAAGAGAGCATGCGCAGGGGGAAGGGCAAAAGAAAAGGGAGAGGGAAAGAATCTCAAGCAGACTCTGTGCTGAGTACATAGCCAGATGCAGGGATTCAGTCTCATGACCCTGAGATCATGACCTGAGCCAAAATCAAGAGTCAGATGCTTAACTGACTGAGCCACCCAGGTGCCCCTAATTCAGAGATTGTTGAGAAATGAGACTTTATTTCTTGATTTCAAAGTCTGTGCCTGGTGAAGCGCCAGAATAGAAGAAGGAAAGGACCGGGAGGGGGCGGGGGAGGCAGTGTCAGGAACTCTCCTAGGCACTTAAGGTGTAAAAATAATGAAAAATAGAGTCCCTGCCATTAAGCACTCCACAATCTTTATAGGAAGAAAGACACATTTCCTGGTAGCCATGGTGTAACAGGAGGATAGAATAGTGGTGTTAAAAAGTGCTAAGAGCCCAGGGGGAAAAGTGGAGGCAGAATGACACTGGAAACCTTCCCAGGATAAACGGGGTTCAGGGGAACCTGGCAGAAAGCCTCCCTATTCTGTCTCTGTTTGCAGGAGTCGGAGAGGTAAGCAAGCGCATTGGTGAATCTGCCCAGGCCCACCAAAGACTACATGCCTTACCAGGAGTCATTATTCAATTAAACTTAATTATTTGACCAAGCAGTGAGATACATGCAGATAGATTCATAACAAGGACTGGGTGATATATTAAAACAGCTCTGGAACCACTTCTCATTTCAAAGCGCCTGAGGGATTTGAGGAAATTCTGTTTATAAGGAGCCTGATTAAAAGCCTTCTGGACAAAGTGTAATTATAGTCTCTGTCTGCTGGAAAAGACGTAACATTGTCCAATTGGCATAATCCTGACAATGAGTACAGGGTGGAGAGAAGAGAAAGACACAGAGGAAGTGTGGGGCTGGTCAGCTTATCATGTCCATCGATTTGTGAACACTTATTAACATTTAAATATTCTGATTTCATATTACTTAAAAAATGCCTATTCCTCATAACAATAAAACAACTCAAGACGCGTAAAGAAAAAGTTCATCGTCTTCCTGCTCTCTTCTCTTACCTACCCTCAAAGCCAACAGACTGGGTTTGAATATCTACTTTGAGCTTTGAATAAGGTCATATCTACACATATAAGCATCTACACACATAGACAGATTTATGTTTGCTTGCTTCTGCCAAAGTAGAATCTTACTGTTCCTGGTATTC
>JAQQSY010004604.1:0-12212 GCA_028646535.1 Procyon lotor
TTTTTTTTTTTTTTTTGGTTAATTAATTTTTTAAGTAACCTCTACACCCAACATGGGGCTCAAATTCATGACCCCAGGGTCAAGAGTCATACGCTCCATGGACTGAGCCAGCCAGGCGCTCCTAGCTCCTTCCTTTCTGGATGATACCGTCGAGGACACATTCAGGCTCCATGAGGCCCAAGGCTTATCTGATTTGGACATCCTTTTCAAATACAACTATGAAACTATGAAATCCTCTTACTTTTTCAGGAAAACATGCCACCATGTAAACACTTAACTAAGGTGCCCCTGCTCCCGCCGAGCCTTGGCAGGACCTCCCTGTGCGGGAGGCTGGAGCTTCACTAATTTGGCAGGAACGCCGAGCGGGCATCTGGACCAGCGGCTGCGGACCGTGTCCTCTCCCGGCTTCAGGAGCGGGATGCTGGGACCTCAGGGCTAAAACACGACACGGCAGTTCCACGACTTCTCTTGACAGGGACCCTCTCCTTTCTGGGTTCCCCCAAACTTTGTTCTTGCTGCTCGGACCCACTGCACCCACCCTGGGTGGCACCCGCAGGTCTGCGCTACCCACGGCGTCCGTCTGGCCCTCTCCAGGCTTCCTTCCCGGGCCGGCTCCTGCTTTTCCCTCTGAGGTCTCAGGGAAGAGCACTCCTCGGGAGAAACCTGTAGGCAGGGCACCTTCCCCTGTAGTTCTTTAAAACCCCAGTGTTCCCCAGGTATGTGTAACCATGGGTCTGAAAGATCCTAGAAGTGGTGGGGGCAGTCATCAGAAATGTGACAGAACCCTAAAGGTCACACTTCTGTCTTCAGGAAGGTACACGGAGCACATATACCAGCCCCCTCATACCATATGAAACCCTCAAAATAACAAAGATTTTTTTTTTTAAAAAGACAGAAAGAAAACAGATATTTGAAAGCAAGAAGGGGATCTATCAGGGACAGAAACTATGAGAAGGCCCTGAATGATGGAGAGCAATTAGGATTAGAGCAGAGGGACGCCTGGGTGGCTCAGTCAGTTAAGCATGTGCCTTAGGTCATGATCCTGGGGTCCTGGGATCGAGCCCCATGAGCCCCACATCCGGGCTCCCTGCTCAGCAGGGTACCTGCTTCTCCCTCTGCCTCTGCCACTCCTCCTGCTTGTGCTCGCGCTCTCTCTCTTTGTCAAAGAAATAACAGCAAAGAGAAAAAGCATAAGTCAACAAGGCCACACACAGAGGGCTCAACACTCACAGTGAGAGAGGGGAAGCAGGACAGGGTTGCCAACAGCCCACTGAATGATGAACTGGGGTCTCACAGAGTCCCCGCTGTCCTCCCACCTTTGCTGACCAGACAGGGGCAGTGGGGGTTGTCCCTGGGAGTAGTGTATATGGGTCACAGAGAGAGAGAGAGAGAGAGAGGTAGTGCTCTGGATCACAGGTGGTCCTGTGAAGGACCAGGAGCCTCACCTTCCAGATGGCCCATCCCGGAGCCACCCCCACCTGGTGGTGCCTCACCCCCAACCTGCTACCCTGACAGCAGCCTTAGGACAAGCCAATTTCCAGAAAGCGGGCACCCCAGTGGCCACTCAGTCACAAAGATGAGCAGTCAAGGGCCAAGGCAGTCAAGTCAAACATTTGAGGGAAGATTACGCCACAAAAAGAAGCCAAAAATTTAAGAAGGGGGAACTTGCTTTTCAGGAGACAAAGTTAAGACAGAACCTCTCTGAGGTCATTACTACAGAAAACCTTTTATAAGAAGCATAAATCTAGGAGGAAGTAGAAGGGCACAAAGAAAAACAGCAGACAAAGAAATCAGCAAAATTTACTGTTAACTCAAGCACAGGATTTTAAGAAAATATACATTTAAATAAATACATAAAAATAGATAAGACATACATAAAGATAGATGTATCTAGATAGATCTTTCTTTACATACATGAAACATTCTTAGAAACACAAGGATGCAAAAGACCCTCTGGGAAAAAGAGTGGAAGAAATTCTCAAGAAATAAGAGGATTCTAGGAAGAAGGAGAAGGGTTTAAAAGCAACAGTTAAATAAATAAAATCTTTAAAAAAAATAAAAAAAAATTAAAAAATAAAAGCAACAGTTAACAGAGAAATGAGTAAAATATATGGTTAAATATCAGGGTGCCTGGCTGGCTCGGTCGGTTAAGCAGCCAACTCTTGATTTGGGCTCAGGTCACGATCTTGGGGTTGTGCGATGGAGCCCCCCGTCCAGCTCTGCACTCGTGGTCTGTTGGAGACTGTCTCCCTCTCCCTCTGCCGTGCCCCGCCCCACTCATGCTTTCTCTGAATAAATAAATATCTCAGTGAGTAGTTGTGATACGTAATGTGTGAAATGCCAAATCTGAGGTAAAATACCAGGTGATATCCCGCAGGGGGAGGGCCGGGGTGGGAATGTGTGTGGACACAGAAGAGAGAACAAAACCATCACATCCTCGGAAGAGGATGAAGAAAACGGTTTTCTCTTTCTGGGCATTAGAAGAAAAAAGTAGTTCTAAGTAAGTATATTAAAAATCCCCAAGTAACTGCTGGAAGAATGCAAATACAGCGTAAACCAGTATATTAAGAAGTATCTATAGAAGAAAGAAAATTCAATCGCTCCAATCAACTACAGGAAGAGAAAAAAATAAAATCCAGATTAGAAGAGAAATGCCACGGGAACAAAAATATCCGAAGAACAGTAAGCCACCGTCAAAGAAGATACAAATATGCAATGAGTTCTTAAAATTCCAGCTAGTAAAAAAAGTAGAAGTTAAGATAAAATGCAATCTCATCTATTAAATTGGGAATTATTGAAGATACTACCCAGTATTACTAAAGGTTAAGATGAGTTAGTATCCATTTAGTAGTAAGTGTTAACTAGTAGGACCGTTCTGTGGATTAATTTTGCAATATATTACTTTCCAAATACAGCAATTCCACTTCTAGGAATTCTACTTCTGAAAAATATAAGCTAAGGAAATACTCAGAAAGGTGCTTGAAGATAGGTTCAGATTCTCTGTCTCTCTATCCCTCACTGTGTCACCCTCTCTTCTGCATGTATATGACATTTGAAATGTAATATATGCTCATTGTAACACACTCAAAATACATACAAATGTATACAGTAGTAAATAAAAGTCCTTTCTCCGTCTGTAACTATGCGTGTTCATAACCTCTATAGCGTTAAGCAAAAATGGGATCTGACTAAACCTGATTTCTTCATTTAATCAAGGAAAGAAAATGCATTTCCTTAAGAGGAAAGGTCTCTCGTCGGTACATACAGACCCGTCAGACTCTTCGGGATGGGTGACCTCCCACACAGATTCCCCAGCGGGCCCCTCTCCTGCTCGGGGGGCTTTTGGGGGGCCTGAGCCAAGAGCTGGTCTGGCAGCAGCTGGGAACAGGTGAGCTCAGGGAGGGTCCACATCGGCGGAGTCTGGCCCCCGGGACCACGCTTCCTCCCCGGCGGCCACCGCCGTGAGCATATGAAGCCCACCACGGGCAACCTGAGCTCGAAAGCCTCAGAGACCCCTTCAGGCAGGTCCAGGGCTGGTGGGGCAGGTGTGCTGAAGGGTGGACGTCTATGGGGCAGCAGCAAACAACAGCCCCAAATGTAGAAGACCCTCTCTCCACGGGGGACGCTTTCCTTGGAAATGTGTTGCTGATAGACTGTTAAGTGAAAGAAATTCCTTCTTGATCCCAAGCCATGAAGAGTGGTCATCTCTGGGTGGTGGGATCTGAGGTCATTCTACGGCCTTCTCGTGATTTCTTCCGAACTGCAGCACACAGAGACAGGCCGCGTGGCAGCTGTGTCTGTCTCTCCGAGTGCTAAGAACAGTGTCTGCACAAAGTAGAGGCAGTAAGCACGTGCTGAACCAATGAACCAATTGCTCTGTGATCGGGGGAAAAAACTAAGTTGTCCCTAAGCCATACAACACTGTTCTGCAGTGAAGATGTGTGTGAGATCAGCATAGAGTAAAAAACATGCAAGGTTTCCGGTGGCACAGATCACAAATCTCCCATTAATTCAACACTTCTTAATAAAAAGCTGTGAGGGCCAATGTGAGGCGAGCTATACAGCCGGTACATCTAGAGCACGGGTCACCCCAATGCCCTGCTCCTTTCTCCAGCACCCCCTTGTTGATCCTCTGCCAGTGGGGGAGGGGTCTCTGTGCTCCCACAGACTTTCTGCTTCCTTTGGCCCTAACGTTATTACTCTATAGAAATAAGTTAAACATATGATAAAGCTTTCCTTGATGGATATGGCTTAATTATGGGTCGCTATGGCCTCAGCATTCTGCTATTAGATTAATCTCTGGGAACCTTGGGAGGCAGGCTGTGTTATCTCCTTTTAAAAATAAGGAACTGAATTGAAGCCCAGAGAGGCTCCGCACCCCACCCAGAAGGTGAGGCCACATGTCACCATCGTCCCTCCCAGGGCTCCTCGCAGCGGCTAGAGGTGCCTGGCCTCCCAGGCTGTGGCAGACTCAGCTCTGATTCCCAGGGTCAGCCCAGTGCCTGGCACAGAGAGGCTCCGGAAGCTCTGTTGAATTTAAGAAGCAAAACAGAGGATCCTGGGGGAAGGGAGGGGAAAATAAGACGAAATCAGAGTGGGAAGCAGACCCTACGAGACCCTTAATTCCAGGAAACAACCCGAGGGTTGCTGGAGGGGAAGGAGGTGGGGGCTTCCCGCTGAGCAGGGAGCCCCTGAGATCATGACCTGAGCCGAAGGCAGACGCTTAACGACTGAGCCACCCAGGCACCTGGAAACATCTGTTTTTTCCAGAGAGCCAGCTGCTGCACATTTGCTGGCCCACCACCGGGCAGATGCGGCCCTGGCTCTGGGCATGGGCAGGAATAATGAGGTGGCCAACTCCGGAAACCGATGTTAATTTAAATTATGCTTTGGGAGAAAGAGAAGTTAAGAGGAAAAACACGAGGGGGCCAGCACCCCAACCTAACCTCTTCTCCCAAGCTCTGCCAAAGGAGGAGATTCAGCAGTTCAGTGTTTTAAAGTTTTTTTACTACAAGTCATAGTTGTGGCCAAGTACGCACTACAGCCACGAGCCAGTTAGCATGTGTGTGTATGCGTGTGCACACACGTAAAACAAATTTTCACAACACAATACCCTTCCTATGCACGGTGTCCTCTAGGATTTTTAATCTGCTCAATTCTCTTCATTTCGTTCTGGCCCATTCCATTTTGTAAAAGGCTGGTCATAACCACTAAATTAATTTTCCAGCCCACTAATGGATGTCAATCAACTGCTTGAAAAAAAAAACCCCGACTTCGAGGTGACCAGGCGTCTGACTCACGGCACCTTCCGCAAGCACCTGTCCTTGCCCCGAGTGGCTCCCAAACACCAGGCCTTGCTCCAATGCGTCACAGCAGGTGAGATCATCTGGAAACTCTTCAGCCCAGGCCCTTATCAGCCTGCCCTTTGGGACGCTGCACCAGCCTCCCGGCCCTGGCTCGGCTCCCTGGTGCCAGAGTCCATCCCTCAGCGCTCCCCTGGGAAGGACTCCCCCCAGCTCCTCAGCCACACGGCTCCCTGGCACTCGTCACCTCCTGTCACGGGTGCCTTCGGCAGGCCTGAGCTCCCACTCTTAGCCTGGGCTTTTCCAAAGCGAGAAACGTTTCACTCAGCTTTCAACTCCAACAATCTCCCACCCCAGCCCTACCCCTAACTTCTGACCTGGGACAGGTACATAACAAATCCAATTAGGTGCTGAATGAATGAATTTTAAGGAAGGAAGGAGAGGGGAGGGAGGGAGAGTGAGAACACGTGCTGGCTGTGCAGGGCTTGCCTGGGACACAGCGGGCCCCCCCCCACACCCCCCTCAGGGAAATGCTCCACCCACCCAGCCCTGGAATCACAGACTCCCGACTCCTGGATGCTTGAATGCCTTCTACAATCCTCCCCAACGTGTCTCTCTGGGCACTTCTAGGGGGTGGGCATCCTCTCCCCCACAAAGCTAGCCCTTCCATCTCACTGACTCAGTGGGGTCTGGAGAGAACAGAAGCCAAACAGACCAGACCTGAGAGCCGGCCCAGCCCCACTGCTCAGCAGCGGAGTGACCGTGGGTGAGCCATGCCTTTTCTGGGCCTCCTACTGCTCCTCAACCTGAAAGTGGATCTAATGCTTCCCTTCCTGGCTGCCTGACAGTCAGACACAGTGAGAGTCAAGTGCCCGCCTTGTGCTCAATGAGAACTGATGTTCTTTTCCATCCCGTTTCTGCTTTGGCACAGCTCTGACCAAAAAAAGGGATTTTCCTGATCCTGGGCAGTAAAGGCACTCTTGCTGGCTGTTTCTACCTCCTCAGACCAGAGCCCATCTGCTCCTCTGTCCTTGGAGTGTCTGTGCAGTCAGCCCTTCTCAATCCACTGCACGGCACAGACTGGTGCCCCCAGCCTCTTGCTAGGCAGAAGGGTATCAGGGATCCCCCTGCCCTTGGCCCCATGACCACGCAATGGACTGAAGTCCTTCACCTGGTTAACCAGTAGCCACAGTGGCCGCCTACGTGTGGCCCAGTGACCCGCCTCCCACCCACCTCCATGCTGCCCAGAAGACCCCCACTGCCCTCCAGAGCCACCGGCTCCTGAGACCCGCATGTAAAGACGACAGGCCGAGAACGACTGCTTCGAGGCCACCCAGCTCTGCTGCTAAGTGCTGTGGCTCCTCGGGTCTCAGTCTGGCCACTTGTGATTCAAGAAGGTTGAAATGCTTGGGGCACAGCCCACTTCTGGGAAGTGTCTCTTCCTGGGTCTGCACCCCCACTGGATGGGGAGGTCCCTGGGGGCTGAGACCCTTCCCATCCATCTCTATGAGCCCGGCTCCTGGCCCAGGATGTGGTCCCAGTAGGTGCTCACTATAGTTCCCTAAGTGGGTGGAGGGCATTTCTCCGGGGCTCGCTGTGCACCAAGCTACGCTTTAAGGGGCTGTCCATTTCTCAGCTAACTTCATGCCCATGATAGTCCTGTGACAGAGGCACTATCATCACCCCACTTCACAGATGAGAAAATAGAGGCACCGAAAAGTCAGGAAGCTTCTCCAAGCCTCCCCAGATAATAAGTGGAGAAGCCAGCCTGACTCGAACCCTGGCAATGTGGTCTGTCACAAAAGAACTTTCTGACACATTCTAGGATGCTTCATTGTCATATTCTGTGCCTGTGGCCACGGCAGGCTGAACACTCTCGGACAAAGACCAGAGACGCACAGGGGCTGTGAAGGGTTGACCTTGCGTTCCAGGTCACACACGGCTTCAAGAGTTCCATGAGGGGAAGCAAACTTCCTCACACCTGACATGCAGGACGGAATGACAGGCTGTCTGAAAGGGGGGGAGCGGGTAGGGGTGCCCATGAAACCAGATTGGCCGTGGGATTCAGTGATGAGAGTAAGTGGGTTCAACATACTATTCCCTCTTCTTTTACATAAATGTGTACACTTCCAATTTTAAAACTTTAAATTGTGAAAACAAAATAAAATTAAGTCCATGACTACCATGAAATCCACACAGGTGGCTGCCTGGTGGGCGATCTCTTGTTTTCTTCCCAGCCCCATCGTCCACTGCAGGCCTGCTTCTGACAGTCTTTCCAGAAAGTTCTATGTGTCTTCTGTCTGCTTCTCTCTTACTGCCTGTTGGTTTGTCTCTGTTACTTTCTGTGACTCTCTGAGAGTCAGGGGAAAGCTGTTATCATGAAAGATATTTACGCACCCTGTTTTTTTTTTTTTTTTTAAGATTTTATTTATTTATTTGACAGAGAGAGGGCTCATAAGTAGGCAGAGAGAAGTGGAAGCAGGCTTCCCGCTGAGCAGAGAGCCTGATGTGGGGCTCGATCCCAGGACCCTGAGACCATGACCCGAGCTGAAGGCAGAGGCTTAAACCACTGAGCCACCCAGGCCCCCCTACACACTCTGTTTTTATTCCATTTTTCCCCCAGGGTTTCTGTCTCCCCCGTGTCCAAAATCCATTTCCTTGTCTTTTGCCTTGACTACTCCCATTCATTTTGACTTTGCTGTACAGTTAGAAGAGTCAGCTCTGGGTTGAAAACATCCTTTAGAGAGTGTATCGTGCTCATGTGGGACCTCAGATCTGTCTAGAGTGAAGAGCCTGGGATTTGGACTCAAACACCTTGCAACCTGGGGTCAATCATTTCTCCTCCTGCAGCCTTCGTTGCCTGTCTGTGGAATGGGTGGAATGCCAGCCTCGCCTGGATTATTAAAGAATGGGGGGGCCTGGGTGGCTCAGCTGGTGAAGCCACTGCCTTCGGCTCAGGTTATGATCCGGGAGTCACAGGATCGAGTCCTGCATTCGGCTCCCTGCTCAGTGGGGAGTCTGCTTCTCCCTCTGACCCTCCCCCCATCTCATGCTCTCTCTCTCTCATTCTCTCTCTCAAATGGAGAAATAAAATAAAAAAAAAAAAAAGAAAAAGGAAGAAAGAAAGAAAGAAAGAAAGAAAGAAAGAAAGAAAGAAAGAAAGAAAGAAAGAAAGAAAGAAAGAAAGAAAGAATGGGTCTGGACGGTGCACTGCTAACCGAGGCCCGTGTCCCCCTTTCCTACAGCTGCCTCCCCTAGATGCTGCTCCACAAGCTGCAGGTGGATTTCAAGCAGCAGCCTCGCCCCCTGAGGCCCCAGGGCACTCCCCCGGGCTGGCACCAGCATTATCAAGAGACACAGGGGCCCTGTACCAACGAGCTGGACATCCTGGGTGGGTGCCCGGCTCCACCAGCATTTCAGAGAGACAGAAGCAGCTGGGCCAGTGGGGAACGGAGCTCTCTGCCCGGGGCGCGGGAACCGCGTGACCTTCGCGGCTGCCCAGCTACGGACGCTGCGGGATAGAACGGGGCTTCACGGCTCACACAGCCCTCTCACTCCCGAGGTCTCGCCGGCTCCTTACTTAGACAGTGAGGTTCAGGGAGAGGCTGTCACTTGTCCACAGGGGACTCTGACACAGGCACTAACTTTAAGCCCTGAGGATCAGAGATGAGGTGTCGATAAGCCTTTCATGTCTTTATTCCATTTTCTCCCCCTCCGCGCATCTGGGTCTTTATTCTCTTTATTCTCCTCTGCTTTCACCTCACCCATTCCTTTGAGCTTTCTGCAGAGCTAGGAAGGGTCAGCCTGGGTGTGTGCATAAAGGGGTGTTTTCACCCAGGTCTGAAAGGTTCAGAGAGGGTCACCATGAGAAAAGTGGTGACTGAAGAAGACAGAAGCCCGTCTTTCTACTCCGTACCATTCTTAACTATCCAATAAAGCAACGTTCATTTTCACTTCTTCTCACTTAATAAAGTAACAATAATAATAGGTCCTGTTTGTTGAAGGTTTACCATGTGCTAGACATTGGGCTACAGTCCTTAAAGTTATTATCTCACTGAATCTTTCACAACCTACGCAGTATGGACTCTATTCCCACTTCATGGGTGGGAAAACTAAGGCTCTAGAGAGATGAAGTAAATGCCACAGCCACTCAGCTAGTAAGCAGCAGAGCTAATGTGAACCTTTCTTCTATTTTCTAAACAGGAAACAGACTCATACATTAAAATTACCCTAAGGGGACGCCTGGGTGGCTCAATTGGTTAAGTGTCTGCCTTCAGCTCAGGTCATAATCCCAGGGTCCTGGGATCGAGTCCTGCATCGGGCTCCTTGCTTAGCAAGGAACCTGCTTCTCCCTCTGCCACTCCCCCTGCTTGTGTGTGCTCTCTGACAAATAAATAAATCTTTAAAATCACACAAAGACATCGATAATAACTCCGTGTGGGGGTCCTCAGAGAAGACAGTGACCCCTACTCTTCACTGGCCAGACAGATCTGAGCACCACACTCAGGCCTGAGCCCTGCCCTGTGAGACTGGCCTGAGAAGCTAGCTGACCATGATAAAGAGGAGGTCCTGGGAGGGGCCCCTGGAGGTCTTGGGGGGCATGGGGCTGACTTCAAAAGAATGTCAGGGGCCCAGAGGGCACAACAGCCTATAGGGTGGGTCACGTTCTCTGGGTGCAGCCCGGACTTTTATTCTGAGTCCAGACCATACAGCCAATTGCCTGCCACCTCCCCCCCCGCCCCCGGTCATCTCATTTTGGATGTCACATGGGACTCCAGTCCAGCGTGTCCCAACTGAACACCCCTGCCAACCTGTTCCTCTCGGGGGTCCTCATGCCGGGAATAGCACTGCTGGCCCCCTATTCGGCCAAGCCAGAGACCCAGAGGCATGCTCTCCAATTCACCCCCAGATCCAGCCCAGTCAGGGGGACTCTCCGATCCCTGCTGCATCCAGACACGTCTCTGTCCCCCAGAGCCACCGCCATAGTCTGGATTCAGGGTGGAATTCCCGCCCCCCCCCACACACACACCTCCTGCACTGCCCTCATCCATCCTCTATCCTGTGACCAGAGGGACCTTCCTGAAGTCCGCATCCGACCACACTCCCCTGCTCCCTCTCAGCCCGCGGAGTCCAGCTAGAGAGAAGAGAAAGAGACAAGCGCCCTCCAGCTTCCTGGTTCCTGTTCCCCAGCCCTCAGCCAACTCCCCTCTCTGTCCGCCTGTCCTCCAGGGCCCCCTCTGCTCTGTTTCCTGTCCCATGTCTTTCTCCAACCCCTGCCCTGTTCCCCATGCCTGGGGCTCCAGGGACAGTTGCACCCTGCTTTTCCAAAGCTCACATTACACCACTTCCCTTCTACAGAAGCCCTACGTTAGTCCCTGTTTCCACTAACCAAAAGAAATCCACAGGCGATTTTCCCCTTTATGAAAAAACACCAAAAGCCAAAACAGTGTCCCGCGTTTGTTTCATTGAAAACAGGTAGAGAATCATCAGGGACCCCGGGAGGGAGGGCCCCCCACCCCAGCCATGTTTCTTCCCCGGGAGACACATTTCCATCAAGCCACCAGAGCTTCGAATGGTGTGAGCACTGCTGCTTTATCTCCATTTAGTTTGTGCATCTGTTAGCAAAATGTGTCCTAGGGTAACAGAAAGAGGTTATTTTTGGGGTCTGGGAACACTCACAAGTTTTTCTGCATAATGGCTTTCCGGCATTCTGGCTTCTGAAAGGTTTCGTGGTGGACAGCGGAGAAACCCGTATCTGCTTTCCCAAGTGACCCCCCGCACGTCTGTCTGTCCGCGACTCCTCTTCTGCCTCCCACCCTGCACGGCAGCCCCTCGACAACCTAACCAGAAACACGAGGGCACCAAAAAGTAACAGCTCCACTTCCTGTCCTGTTTTGGGCTTGTCTTTTCAGTACTTAGATCTATTAAGATTAAATATTTTAAGTTCCAATGTTTGATGGAGAATTCTTAATTCCTGGCATTTGGACCGGTCTGCCAGATCTCAAAGTCCTTTCACTGCCTCTCCTCCCGTGATCTTCCCCCAGCTTGGGGTTAGGGGGTCCTTTCCAGAAAGGACAGAGCCAGGAGTCCGCCCCGGCTCCTCTAACACCATACCTGGGCCCTTCCCATTCCACTCTGGCTCTGAACTGAAGACAAACAGAAATCTGCTCACTGACCCAGGAGCCCATCCGTAGTTCCTGTCCAAGTGCCAGCCTTCCTGCAAGTTGGCTAACCCGATGCCCTTCTGCCAGGTTCCACGAGTCGCCAACATCAAAGACAGTTGCCGAGAACGTGTGGTGGTCCAGCACGGCTTGTCTTCAGCCTGCCCCTCACAACTCACCTCGAGTCTGGGGAAAGCATCTCGGCGGGGAGACGGTGCCTGCGGCGCCAGTGAGCAGTCTGCCTCTCTGGACTGTGCTTTGAGCTTCTCCAGCCTCTTGGTTATTGACGGCTTCTAATATTCTGGTGTTCTGCCCAGTTCTCTTCACAGCACCCAAAAACCCCAGAGAAAAGGCAAACATCCAGTCAAATATTTACCAGAGAAATGAAAGCAGGCAGGTGGCCTTCTTCCTCGTTTCAGGAGACAACTGGCTATTTTTCTGCTCTTCCTCCCCTTCTCCTGCTTTCTCATTTGCAAAGCAGGCGCTCCTTCCTCTTTCCTCCCTCCTGGACACTTGTTATCTCCATTAGCCCGCTGGGGTGGGCACGGGGTCCCCCCTGAGCTATCAGAACTTTGCCCGGTAGCTAAGGCCTCTTTGGCTAGCTGTAAAAATTATCATAGGCAATAAAGTAGGACTCTGCTTTGAGGCAATAAACTAGGAAACTAAGACCACTGGCTTCAAGACTTTTCTTGGAAAAGGCCACCCGTTGCCGGGAGAAGAGGCTGGAGACAAGCTCAAAACCAAAGCC